>JAVJIF010018542.1:0-66264 GCA_038442645.1 Agave tequilana
CCCCCCCGGCGGCGCCGCCGCCGCCGCCAGGCCGTCGGCGATGGGCCGGCCGCCGGCTGCCCACACCCCCCTCCTTTTCTTTCTTTCTTTCTTTCTCCTTCTTCTTTCTTTCTTTCCTTTTTTCTTTCTTTCTTTTATTTCCTTCTTTTTCTTTTCTTTTCATTTTTACCCATCCCCTCATTTACTTATTACTTCTCTATATTTACCAGCATACCCCTCCTTTATTTCTTTCCTTCCCTTTTTTCACTTTTCCTTTTCTTTTTTAACAATTCCAACAAAACTCTTTTTCGCTCTCTCTCTAACTAATCCCCTCTCTCCTCCCTTATTTTCTCTAATATATATATATATATATATATATATATATATATATATATATATATATATATATATATTATATATATATATATATATATATATATATATGGGTTAGTAACTTGCTTGAACGTGTTCGCGGATTTTTTCCGGATTTTACTCGGTATTTCGTTCCGGTGTTATTTCGTTCCGGTGTTAGGCGAGTACAGTCTCTCCTGATCAAGCACCTATTTTATGTGTTGCTCATGCTTTATTACCATTATTATATGCCTAATATTTATTACCTACTTTTTAATACATGATGTCTCATTATGCGAGTTTTATATAATATACGAGTGATTTCAAAAATTAGCATGCTTTATGTATATCTGTCGGCCGTATTACACTGGGTATGCCTAGATCTGATCCCGCTTCACTCGGCTTCGCATGACTAATAAATAGACTATTGTTATAAATATGGTTGTGAAGAGTTTGAAATATTTATTTATTCTGTTCCCCTGTACAAGGTTGCATGAGCGGATGATTACCTAACATATGATGCTCACATGATACCGGACACCGGCACTGATATGTTTACATTTGACACCTAATGCATGACACTTGATATCTAACATCGGTACTTGCCATGTTACACCTGACACTAGATATCTGACACCGGTACTTGACATGTTATCTTTTGATACCTGGTATATGATACTTGAAAATTGACATGCTATTACTCACTTGTCATATGCTATCACTTGGTACTGACACATTGACCTGATATTGTGACACCTGACTGGATACTATTACCCCTGATACATGTGTTATATGGCATATTCATGATTATCACTTTACGGGGACTTGGCATGATTATTATATTGTTACCAGACATTTAGTACTCCTGAACTCCTATATACTTGAACCCAAAAAAAGGGAGACTCCTGATACTATACTCCTGTTGATCCCCGTAATTAGATAATCATGAATATAGGATTACCGTGTATACCCTGTGGACATTGTCACTGGACAAATTATAATATTAGACAACTTACACCGGGATGGAAAAACTGATGAGTACTGATATAGTCTCCATTTTATGATGGTCTTATAGTGTCACGTATACTTGGATTCGACCTGGAGGCCACCAGATGCTTCCGTGGGGTGTACTGACCCCTACCTACTCCCCTGCCTGCCAGTTGTGCTATAAGCCCCTGGGCCTATTCCTGTGGGAGCGGTGACATCCTATTCCTGTTTCGGCGTACAATAAGTCCCAGTACCTAGCGGTACGTTCTGGCTCAGTACCAGATACTCCTTGACCGTTATCCCGGGCATGTAGGGGACCCATTCTAAGCATGGTTTGTCGATCTCCATCAGTTTTTAATAACTTACCCTCCGGTCTGTATGCTGAGGTATGGGGAATGGGACACATACCGATGTATACAAATCAGATGAGTCTTAATAATTAATAATAACATGCTCCTCATATATGACTAGCTATACTCTTGATCTATACTGCTCACCACATATACTTGTACTATCTTATGGGATTATTTGATTGCTTCTATACTGTTTCATTATTATATTGTAAAGGCAAAGTCAGGTATATAAACTCAGATTACAGTGACGTGAGGTATAGGGTATATATATGAGAGTTTTCTTATTTGGATTATTACTTCGAGTACTAATCTCACGGATCGGTAATGTGAGCTTGTATAACTGATTTTCCTATAGTTACTTTACTTACTGTCTCATTTCATATTTATATGTGCTTATATTCATGAGACACCTTTCCTGTACACTTATGTCTGATATGCACGCCATTTGGTTTTATCCTATGTACTCGCGGGTTGCATCTGACAACTATGTATTTTCATGTCCAGATTCTAGAGACCGAACCTTGATGGCCTTGTTGTAGCTGATCAGAGTGCGCAGCGGATCCTTCCGTGACGACCGGAGTGCAGCAGAAGCTTGGATCATCGCCGCAGCTCTTCCTCCCAGTTCCTTCCTATTTGGTTCTCGAGACCCCTCTTGCTGCTCGTGAGCACTTGTAACGCCCCGATCCCAAGTATATGGAGACATTATGACGACGTACATACGCAGGGTGAAAACACCCTCGCGCGTACGTTAAGCCTCAGTATAGGAAATAGCCTTCATATACATAAAAGTTCCAGCATTAAATAAGTACAAGAATACCTGCAGAAAAGATCAGTGAGGATGATAGATAAAGAAACATGGACAAATAAGGAAGTAAGACAAAAGAATCAAGATACCTATGAATCGTATGGGTGACAAGTTTCCTATGTGAATCTAATGACATATCTGACAGTATGATATCTCAAATCTTCAACCTGGGAACGCAAACCCAGGGTCGTCAGAAAGCGACCTAGTGAGTGATAAAATAAAGCAAGTAGTAATACATACGATAGTAATACAGACACGATAATAATATATAATACATGATTCTATAACAGTGATACCATATAATAGGCATATAATAAGCAGTAGAAATATAAACACATCATATTTTAATATCATCACTACCTAGCAGGTTATCATCGAGTCATGTTTACAGTAGTATCCAGTTTTATATATATAAATAAGGAACATGCAGATGTGCAGCATGCAATAGAACCATACTACCGTGTTGTGCATATACAGTAATGATGTTCGCAAGGTATACATAAAGCAGAGTATATGCAATGCAGAATATAGATGTACATGAGTAGTATACAGAAAGTGTAACATATATCAGGAAGTGTAACAAAATATACAGGTAACATGATAAGGGATAACTGGTCAGAATATTCACAAGTACAACTAAACATATGATACCTGTATTGGGCAAATCATGTTATTTATACAATAATAACAATCAGTACCATATGGTATTTTAATCAATCTCTTCCAGTGTCCCATACCACTAGCAGTTCATACTGGAGCCCGCATTCTAGTCGAACCTATCAGGACATGGTCTACGGGTGCCATTATCCAAACGAGAGAGTGACCAAATAACAAGTTCCCAACGTCACTATTATTTATATTATTTTATTATGTTAATTGAAACCCAATAGTCAAGGAGACCTAATCAGGTGGGTGTATCCCGTGCATACCTGGGATCACGACGTTAACAGACCCCTGGCTGCTGAGACCAGGGCCAGCCCGCTAAGGCTGTAACATGTAACAGGAACTCAATGAGCTAAAACAATAATGAAAAACGGGAGCTCATGAGTTGTAACAGACGGTAGGCAGCACTACCCCGTCCCCTGCAGTGGGACGAACAATGGATCCAGACATCCACCCGACAAGATCTAGTCAACCGGCAAGTCTCCCCCAACCCTATCTTATATTTCATACATTTAATGTACACCGGGTATCAGGAACAAGAACAGTACATGATACTTGTAACACGATAACAGGATATGAGCTCTGTTGATAGCACGAAACACGATAACGAAAAACGGAAAACAATAGATGTGGGATTCTAGAGGTGGCCCCCGTGGCTTGAATCCACGTGGCACTTAGTTTCACACATCGCATATCAACAGCTCACATGTCCAGTAATGGGAATACCAATATCAGAACAGGAAATAATCATGTAACGGGAATACAGGACGAACTACTCATGTGATAATAATCTATGTGACATAAACAATGATCAATATAACGAGAATCAAGAATATCCATGAGTAATAATATAATCCATGATCTACATAACAGGAACACATAGACAATTAATGCATGTAGACTGGTGCATGATGTCCATGATGTGCATGCCAGCAAAACATGTGGAATAGTAATCTAACCATTTTAATATGATCATCTATCACCTATATGTTATATTAAATCATGAAGCAGATGAAAATATTATTATTGGTTGTGTTTACTACACTATCATGCATTACAAAATATGACTTCTCTATAATTAAATTATTTATTAACATTCTATTGATTTACTCATAATCACGATTTATTAACTAAAGTAATCGCTCAATTTATTAAACATGAATAAATATAATTTATGAAAAAGAAAACGCTCACAAACTAGCCATGGGAAGGTAGCTCTCTTTCTCACGATCGCAATGGTTCCAGGATTGTCCAAATCGGAGTCCGCATGCTCCAGATATCGCACGAACACCAAAAGAATAAAAGATGGGTTAAATATGTAATAGTTGAGGTTCAAAATGTAATACATATTTTTAGCAGGGGGTTTCATGAAATATTACCTTTCTGGTTTTTGGATGCGGGTTTGGACTCTGAACGGGTCGGGTTTGGATCCAATACCTAAACCCGTAACTTAAGTTAAATGGATATTGGGTAATTGGGTTAGAGGGCTAACGGGTTTGAGTTTAACGGGTTTTGGGTTTCGAACTAACCCAATAGAGTTAATGGGTTCGGGTTCATACCCGAACCCAACAAGTGATAACAGCAGCGGCAGCAGCTGTCTTTGCTGCTGCCACCTGCTAGCCGGCCGGCCAACCAAGCTGGCCGGCGGCGAGGGAGACCCGCTGGCGGTTAGACAGAGAGAGGGAGAGAGAAAGAGAGAAATAAAAGGGGAGAGAGAGCAAAGAGAAGGAGAGAGAGAACAGGGGCAAGGGCTGGCAGCGGCCAGCCCCGCCTCGCCGGCGGTGATACCCAGAGAACGAGAGAGGGGGGAGAGAAAGAGATGGAGAGAGAAGAAGAAGAACAGGGAGAAGAAGGAGAAGAAAAGAAAGAAGAAGAAGAACAGCATGAATGAGAAGAAGAAGAAGAAGAAGAAGAAGAAGAAAAGAAGAAGAAGAAGATGAAGAAGAGGAAATAGGAGGAGGGGTTGGCCGGGCTAGGCCGGCCGCGGCGATGCGGCCCAGCAGAGGCGGCCGGCGGTTGGGCCGCGGGCGTCCTTTGGCCTGGAACAGAGCGGGAGATAGGGGGAGAGAGAGAGTTATGGAGAGAGAGTCAGTGAGAGAGAGAGGAAAGAAAGGAATAGAGAGAAAGAAATAGGGAGAGGGAGGGAGGGAGGGAATTGAGAGATAGAGAGAGTGGGACAGATTTTTAAGGGGAGAGAGAGAAGCTTGAGGCGGTGGGTTTGGCGGTGGAAAGAAGGCGGTGGAGAAAGGAGAAGAAAAGGAAGATTATAAAAATAATATTTTATTATTATTTTATTAAGCCAATATTGGACTAGTTCCGAACGGGTCCCAAAAATAACATAAAATAGAGAATATTATCCTGAGGTATGATATGAAAACGGTTTGAAGAAATTCTATCTGGTTAGCAAATTAAAGATCCTGGAAGGTTTCGCTGGTACTAGGCGACACCGGTTTCGCCCGATTTTTGATAAAGTCAGAAAAATCTCCAAAAATTTCATAACATAGAAAATATAATTCTAAGACATAAGGTAAAAGCCGATTCCCAAAATTTAACTCCGTTTGTGAATTAAAAATCGTAGAGCCGATTATCGGTATCAGTCGACACCGACTACGGAGTTTTTTCAAAATAATCCAGAAAAATTACAGAAAATTCTGAAAAATCTAAAATATTAGAAAATGATATTTGAAATTAAAATCGGCTCACTCTGACTAACAGAAAGATCAAATTAACTTTGTACGCTGTATCGAGTATTGATACTGTGATACGTACATCAGGGAGCAGGGGATTACAGCACTTCTCAGCTTTTGTATATCTCTTCATATGATGTACTTTTATATTTTTTGGTGATGTAATATTCCTGTAATATTGTATCACTCTCTGTGATAACTATGTACTTGTACTTTCTATTGGAATGTATATTACCACTGTACTTCCGCACTCTGATTCTTTCATGTACTGATGCTTAGCGTATATTGAGGGTATTTCCGACCTGCGTATATACGTCACAGTGACGTCTACGTACCCGCGGGACCGGGGCGTCACAAATATACTCTACTTCTGTTATAAAAAGCGTAACAACATTTTGTTTCTTGGATGCACATAAGATTGCACCCGAACCAATATGGAAAGAATAGCTGAAAGTGCTTCTGCAATCATCAACACTTCTGCCCCAATCACTATCATAATATCCAATCAAACTTGAATTTTCCTCTCTTTTATAATGTATACCTTCATTGATGGTTCCATAAAAATATCTTAGGTCCTTTTTCCTGCTTCCCAGCGGCTTTTCTTTGTTGATTTCATGAATCGACTAAGCATACTTACAGCGAACATAAGATCCAGTCTTGCTGCAGTCAAGTACATAAGACTACCAACAAGACTTCCATAGAGAATTCCATCAATATTTTTTTCATTTTCAAATTTGCTAAGCTTCAAACCAACCTCCATCGAAGTGCATAGAGGTGTATCACCCTTTATTTTAAACTTTTTCAAAATATCATTTGCATACTTTTTTGTGAAATGAATATACCATCTACTTACTACTTAAATTCAATTCGATGAGAGAAATGAAGTAGACCCATGTCGGTCATCTTGAATTCACACATCAAAGTCTTCTTGAATTCATCGCACATGCTTGCAGAATTGCCGGTAAAAATAAGATCATCAACATATAGGCAAACCATCAAGAATTTACCTTGATCACTGTTGACAATCTGAAATGACAAACTCTCAGACAACACTTCAACCGCTCTGAACGATATCTAACTTGTTAACATTTACAAAAGATAAGTTGTAGAGAAGCTGAAGATCAATTTCTGTCCACCCTAAGGGACAAAGCAGTGACTCGAACCCTACTAATACAATGAAGTAGACAGTAGGGCAAATATTGCCTCTGAAGAGGCCTAAGCAGGCCCATGAGAATAAGTCAGTTCAACACTTAGCATCATATATACCCAAGAGGCTAGCTTCGCTTGAAGCACCTCATAGTCTAGCTAAAAGGCTAGAGTTTCTAGCTTCGCACGAAGCTTTATACAGCTCCTCAGTGAGATAACTCCTTAGTGAGATAACTTCTTATTTCGCCTAAAGCTAATTCTGTCTAGCTTCACCTGAAGCTTAGAAACAGTTCTGTTGAGAGCTAACTTTTAATTTCGCATGAAGCTTGGCATAACTCCGCCCAAGAGCTAACTTGTAGCTTCACATGAAGCTCTTCATAGTTCCTCTGAGAGCTAACTCTGAACTTCTCATTAAAATAACTTCGCCTGAATATGTTGGTCCAAAGGCCCATCGCTCTAGTTTTGATGATGATTAACTCATATAGTTATAGTACTAATGATTTTGTGTTTAATTAGTCTCAGATATTTGATCAAGATCTTAGTAGGTGTTTAGCTTCAACAAAGAATTCAAAGTCAAGTTTTAGAGCTAGCACGTGTTGATCAAGAGCTCGCACATCAAGATTGCATCAAGAACTCAAGAGGAGTCTAGCTCATTGGATCAAGGTTTGGACCAAGTCAAGAAGGAGAAGAAGATTTTCAAGAGAAGATTTTTAAAAAGACTTGAGTCATGTTTGTAAGTGTTAAGATTTTATTTTTAGATAAAATATAAAGGATAGATTAGTTGGTTGATTGCTCAATTACATATACACACACACAAATTTATATGTGTTTTCATAAGATAGTTTTGTATTTAGAAAAATATCGTTTTGGATTTATCAAAACTATTTTAGAGTTTATTGTCAAAAACATAGATATTTCATCTTATATGTGTAGTGGATCATATCCATACACACTAAGCTTCAAAAGTATTTAAAATATCTTGTTTTTGTATTTGAAGAAGTTTTGAAAAAATCGTTTTTCAATTTGGAGATTATTTTTGAAAAATACAGTTTTTACTTAAAGCCAAAATTTCTATATCACAAAAATAGATCAAAATGTTTGTAATATGCTTTGATTTTTTAATCAAACATGTTTGTATATCAAAGTATATTAATGAACCTATTTTTGTTGAATTTATGAGATTTTATGAGATTTTATTGAAGGTAAAAAGACTAAGTTTTAATCCCTAAAAATATGTGACCAGGCCGAGACAGAAATCGGTCGACCGGTTCGGTCGACCGATGTGCACAAACGTACACAGTCAAGGGCCGGTCGACCGCCATAGAGCTATGCTCTTAGGATCTGGCCCCAGTCGACCGGGCGGTTGACCGATAGGTCAGTGCCCTGAAACGGTCGACCGTCCGGTCGACCGCTTTTCCCAACGGTCGGAAACCCGACCATTGGCGGTCGACCAGGAGGTCGACCGACAGCAGCGTCAGTTGCTGATTTGGACCCCAACGGCTAGATTTTGGAAGCCTATAAATCGGGGTTCCTTTGAACTGTTTTCTACAAGATTTGAAGTGAGTTTTCAAGCTAGTTTTTCCTACCTTTCTAAGTGTTTATCTCACTTGTTTTAGAGTCAAATACTTCCATATCAAAAGGAGAGTTTTCAAGAGTGTTTTGTAAAAGAGATTTCTTGAGTTTTTCACCACAAATCTATTTAGTTTTTCTCACACATACTTGAGCTTTCCATTACCATATCTATCCTATAGGAGAGTTGTTGTGAGAGTGTTTTAGGTGATCAAAGTGTTGAGATCACCAAAGTATTTCATCTTGTATTTGAGGAGGCGAACTTGCGGGTTCGTATTGTTTCGAGTTCTTGTAGGAGCTCGATGTAGAGGCGCGGCCTCTGCAAGCTAGTGTGCTTGCGTTTGTTGTTCTTGCAGGAACAAGAGAGGGACTAATGAGTCCAAGGAGTTCTAGTGTGAACTCGTTGTAGGTGTTGCGGCACCGAGTGATCTGGTGGGATCGATTCTAGTGAAAATCCTTCAAGTGTTGAAGGTGGGGATGTAGAGCAAGTGTGCTCGAACCTCGAAACAAATCTCCCGTGTTTGCGATTGCTCTCTCTATCTCTCACTTGTGTTTATATCTCGCATGCTCTTATTATTCACATTCATTACTTGCTTGATACACTTGTGCCCAAATTGATATATGATTGGGATTGTTTGTTCACATTTGTATTTAACCAAGAGAGTCATAGCAGCACCTTAACTCTTACCTAGAGGAATCTTGAGGAGATAGTCTAGAGCCCTTCACTGGAAATTCAGCTACACTCTTGTGTTATACTTAGTGTGTTTAGCCTAATAGTTTTTAGTTTGCATAAATAGTTTTAATTCCGCATTAATTCATCATTAGATTAGCTAGT
Organism: Agave tequilana; assembly: GCA_038442645.1. Lineage (NCBI taxonomy): Eukaryota > Viridiplantae > Streptophyta > Magnoliopsida > Asparagales > Asparagaceae > Agave > Agave tequilana. The sequence goes on from JAVJIF010018542.1 coordinate 9,376, forward strand.
CACCTATTCACCACCCCTCTAGGTGATTTCAGAATCATCGTGGTAGCTTCGCCTGAGGCTTTACTCATCTCTGTTGTGGGCTATCTAGGTCACTAATTGACCAATTCAATTAATGGGTCAACCACACTATTTTAGTGGGGTTAATGTCATTTTAAGTGGGCGGTTACACCCGCCCACTTCGTTCCACATTAAGTGGAGACAGACAAGCCAAATGGTTGTCATAGGCTCACGCGAGCCTATCAAGCTTCGCACAAGACTTGCATTTAGCTTCGCAAGAAGCTTTCTAGCTTCGTGCTGAGCCTGTCTGAGTCTCGTGCGAGGCTAATAGACTGTTGTCAGTCTTACTAAATTGTTAGGGTAGTTACTGCAATAACCCGATTATTAAAATTCTGATTTAATATTATAATACTTGATTAATGAGAACAATAAAATTTTCTGAGATAATGATGAAACAATTTTGTGTAAAATAGAATTTTTAGAAATTTTGTGGGAGAAATTTGAAGTGAAATAAAATTTGGATAATTGCAAATATAGATGTATGAATATTTGGGTACGTATATATGGATATGGTGTATATACGTGTGTATACATATAAATATATACATTACATGGGTGTATTGATTTATTGTATAAATACAAGATAATACAATCATATACAAAAGAAATACCATTATAATGTGTTATTGAGAATTTAATCCTAGGGGGTAGGTGTGCATGACATGAATTGATGGAGGGGTAAGATTGAACTAGAAGTGTGTGTATAGCTGGCACGACAAAAGAAGATAGAGGTGGTGAAATAAGAGTATTACATAAATTTAAGGAGGGTTTTGTGCAAAACAGAAAAATTATTTTACTTAATCTCTCTCTCTTTTCTTCCCATGGATGAACAACCGAACCTTCTCCCACATTCCCACCCAAATCTCAAAACCCTAAGAAATCATCTCCTTCCTCATTCCCCCCCTCTCTCTCTCTCTCTCTCTCTCTCTCTCTCTCAATAACACTCTCAACTTTCGTTCTCTCTTTTTCTCTCAATTCTCTCTCTCTCCCCATCCTTCTTTATCCCCCTCTCTGGTGTTGTACGACAACAGCAGTAGGCGCGGTGGCTGGGGCGGCGCGCGGGCGGCGCAGCGGCGGCCGAGAAGGTGCGGGGGCAACGACTAAGGCAGCAGCGGGTGGTGGTTAGGAGTGAGCATGGAGGTGAGGGATTCTTCTATGAAAAATTTTAAAAATTTGATCTTTATGATAAATCTGATCCTTACGAAGCTTATGAAGTGAAAATCTCATGAATATTTATTGATTTTATGTGGCAAAATTTATGCGAGAGAGTTTTCCCCTTTTATGATTTAAATTTTCTAATTGAGTTAAAATTCAAGATCTAGAGAATTAATCTCCTTTTGTGAACTATTCTTTCAATTGAATTGGATTGTGGTGATTAGTTTTCAGTATTTAATAAGGAATGTGGTAAATCATTCGAGTTCGGTGTGTGGTTGTATTTCGATAAAAATGCATTTCTTGGCTAATTATATGGAACTTAATAAATCTTGACTGGTGTGTACATATCTGTGTGTGTGTGTGTGTATCATCAAAGTGATGGATTCATATCTCTAGTTAATCTAAACTAGATCAATCCTGTGGTGATTTAATTTTTAGTATTTAACAAGGAATGTGGTAAATCACTCGAGTTCGGGGTGTGGTTGTATTTCGATAAAAATGCATTTCTTGGCTAATTATGTGGAACTTAATAATTCTTGACTTGTGTGTGTGTGTGTGTGTGTCATCAAAATGATGGATTCATATCTCTAGATCAATCCTAAACCTCTAAATTGGAATCATATGAGTGTACGGTAATAGGGCGATGGGTGAGTTGGTATCCGCGTATGAATAGCAAGTGGAAATGAACATGAGCTGGATTACAATCAACAATTTATAGACCAATTATATGACCGATATATAGTTGATTCATTGATGATTGTTCATTGATTTATATGCTTGATGACTGGTGAAATACGTACTTTTGATTTCCAATAATAAATTCTAATGAATTAAATGATATGTGTGAATGTGAATCTAGTATCTATTAATAACTTTAAAGCATGCCAGGACTCCGGTCATGAATAAGTAGTGTAGTCAATTTCATTCACCAGATATCAAATGCGTGAAATAAGAATCATAACCAGTTAAAGGAATTAAACAAGTGATCAAAGAATCAATATTGAGAACGTAACCAATTGTTTGATGTGTTGTTGAATGATTGATATAGATGTAAATTGCATGCATGTTTGAATACGTGTATGCACTATAAATTTACACTAACTTGATCGTGTGTGACATATCGATAATATGATTGGTGATTGGAAAAAGTATACTGCAATGTAACCGACCCAGTGCGTGTTATCTTGATGGTTGATGTGTATGTGATGTTATGTACGCATATCATGTATATTTTTATGCATGTATGAAGAAAAGGCCGTGCGGCAGCCGGTAGGAGTCGAAGACGGTGGACGATGAGTTGACAGAGTTATTGGCAGAATCATCGGCGAAGTTATTTGCGGAGTTATCGACGGAGGTTGATGGTGATGTTTTGTGTGGTATACATTCGGGGTCGGAAGGGGAGTGTAACCCCCTACTCCCTGATGTACGTATCACCGTATCAGTACGCGATACGACGTACAAAATTGATTTGACCTCCGTGATAGTCTGATTGAGCCGATTTCAGTTTCAAATATCATTTCTTAATATTTTAGATTTTTTAGGATTTTCTGGAATTTTTCTGGATTATTTTGAAAAATCTCCGTTGTCGGTGTCGACCGATACCGATAATCTACTTTCCGATTTTTAATTCACAAATGGAATTATATTTTGAGAATCGGCTTTCACCGTATGTCTTAGAATCACATGAGCTACGTTTGGGTATTTTTAAAGATTTTTCTGAATTTATCGAAAATCGGGCCAAACCGGTGTCGCCCGATACCGGCGACAGCTTCCGGGATTTTTTAATTTGTAAACCGGATTAAATTTCTTCAAACCGTCTTCATATTCCGTCTCAGGGTAATATTCTCTATTTTCTATAATTTTGGGCACCGTTCGGAGCTGGTCGAATATCGGGTCAATTTAATAATAATAAAATATAATTTTTAATTTTCTTTTCTTTTCTTTTCTTTCCTTCTTCCTTCTTCCAGCGAATTCCCCCACCGCCTCTCTCCACCGACTCTCCCCCTCCTTTATAAAATTCCCTCCTCTCTCTCTCCTCTATTCTCTCTCTTACTCTCCCAAACTCTCTCTCTCCAAACCCTCTCTCCTTTCTCTACTCTCTCTCTCTCCTTTCTCTTCATTTCTCTCTCCCTCTATCCATATTTCTCCCTCTCTCTCTCTGCAGACCGCCAGCAGGGGAGGCCGGCGGCACGCCGGAGGCCGGCCAGGCCAGGCCGGCGGTGCTGGTGGGGGGGCATCAGCCCCACCCACTTCTCTCTCTCCCTTACTCTCGCGTGGGGAAATCCGGAGCCGGAGCGGCGCCGGCGGGCAGCCGGGCGGCGGCCGGCGAGGGCAGCAGCAGAAGCACCCGGCTGCTGCTGCTGTTGCTCTGTTGGGTGAAAACCCAATGGGTTCGGGTTCGGGTTCGGGTTTAACTCAAACCCGACCCATTTGCAAGTCAACCCGACCCAATAAAGGTATATTTGCAGAAAACCCCCTGTACATTTTAGTATTTGCATTTAATATTTTATTTACATATTTAACCCTATTTGTTATGATTTAGTATTTGGGCGATATCGGGAGCATCCGGACTCCGATTGGGACGATTCTGGATCCGTTGCGATCGTGGGAAAGAGAGCTACCTTCCTATGGCTAGTTTGAGAGTATTTTTCTTTTATAAATTATATTTTACTATGTTTAGTAACATGGAGTGATATAACTTGCTTATGGATAAAAGACGGTAACTAGTAATTATTTACTGGACATACTCGGACATTATACACGGACCACTGTTAGGACATGTTAGTGATATACCAATGTCTTACACGGATTCTTGCTACAGATCAATGCACTGGCTACCGCATACCAATGCACGGTTTACCGTATGCCATATTATAGTTATCATCATTACATGGAATACACTGATTACTGTTACACATGCATGTCATGTTTCCATATCACTGTTACACATGCATGTATGGTTTCTTTATTCTTGTCATATGGATTCCCGTTCATACTACATGTATTATTATTCCATGTTCCCGTATTCATGTTATATGATTGTGTCCTGTTACTGATATGGATTTCCCGTTACTGGACATGAGAGTTGTTGATATGCGACATGTGGAATCCCACATCTATTGTTCCCGTTTCCCGTTATATTGTTCCTATTATATTGTTCCTGTTATATTGTTCCCATTCCCGTTACATTGTTTCTATGCTATCAACAGAGCTCAGGTCCAGTTATCATGTTACCCGTATCATGTACTGTATTTATTCATTCTATACTTGACATATCAGATCATAAATTTAACTGGGGCATGGGGGAGACTCTACTGTTGATTAGATCTTATCGGGTGATGTACTGAATCCATATTGTTCTCCCACTGCAGGGGATGGTAGTGCTACCTACCAATTGCTCCATGAGCTCTCGTTACTTGATTATTGTTCCCCTCTTAGCGGAGGGCTCTGGTCTTAGCAGCCAGGGGTTTGATAAAGGCCGTGATCCCGGGTATGCACGGGATACACTTACCCGATAAGAACTCCTCGACCATGGGTTTCCAATTAACATAATAAAACAGTATACACAATAGTGACGTCGGGAATACTTGTTATTTGGTCACTCTCTCGTTTGGATAATGGTACCCGTAGGCCATGTCCGGATGGGTTCGACTGGAGTGCGGGCTCCAGTATGAACTGCCAGTGGTATGGGACGCTGGAAGAGATTGATTAAAATATCAGGTGGTACTGATTGCTACTATTATATAAATCACGTGACATGCCTGGTACATGTATGCTATCTTGTTATTGTTCATGCTACTGTATCCGATATCATATTACCTGTATACTTGTTACTTTACCTGGCATATGTTATACTGTTATGACGCATGTTCTGCATTGCATGGCATACGACGCATGTTCTGCATTGCATATATGATGCTTTCTGTAGAGCAGACATCACTACTGTATATACACCACACCGTATAGTGATTATACTGCATAGGCCCATCTGCCTGTACACGTCTATCACGTCGCCACTAGCATGTTCACTTCTATCACGTCACCACTAGATAACATTTTATATTATATAAACTGGATACGATTAGATACATGACCTGATGATAACCGGTTAGGTAGTGATGGTATTAAAAGATGACATGTTTATAGATTTCTACTGCTTACATGGTTATATACTCTACTGCTTATTATATACTTATGATATGGTATCACTACCATAACATCATGTATTATATATTATTATCGTGCTTGTATTATTATTGTATCTATTACTGCCTCCTTCATTTTACCACTCACTAGGTCGCTTTCTGACGACCCTGAGTTTGCGTGCCCAGGTTGGAGACCCGAGTTAGCATATCGGCAGATAGTCCATTGGGTTCACATAGGAGACTCATCAGCGAGCTCATTATAGGTATCTTTGTGATTTATTGCTGTTATCTTATTTATCCCTGTTTTTCTATCTGCTATGATCACTAATCTCTTTCTGCAGGTATTCTTGTACTTATTTCCTGCTGGAACTTCTGTGTATATGGAGGTTATGTCCTGTACTGAGGCTTAACGTACGCGTGAGGTTGTTTTCACCTCGCGTATGTACGTCGCCATAACGTCCCCGTACCTGCGGGATCGGGGCGTTACAGGGAGTGCTCGAATGATATAAGTTTGTTTGTTTTTTTTTGTATGCATTCGGGGTCATAAGGAAAGTGCTCGAATAATGTACGTTTGTTTTGTTTGGTATATATTCAGGGTCAAAAGGGGAGGCTTGAATGAAATACGTTTTGTTTGGTATACATTCGAGGTTAGAAGGGGAGTGTACGAATGATATATGTTTGTTTTATTTGGTATATATTCGGGGTCAAAAAAGAGTGCTCGAATGATATACATTTGTTTTTTGTTTAGTATACATTTGGAGTTTGAAGGGGAGTGCTCGAATGATATACGTTTGTTCTTGTTTAGTATATATTCGGGATCGGAAGGGGAGTGCTCGAATGATATACTTTTGTTTTTGTTTGGTATACATTTGGGGTGGGAAGGGGAGTGCTCGAATGGTACACTGTCGGAAATGTGATTGGCTAATATCTGTGCATCACCATGTGTGATGAACAATATGATTATATGATAGGTATATCACTAAGAGTGTACTGATATGTGATGATATGTTATAAGAATATTATTCCATTATCGTAGTCTGTATATCGCTATGTGTGACAATTGAGATGCTTGTAGGTTGTATGTCATATACACTCAAAAGAACTTATTGACAAATTATAAAGGTCATTGCATTTTAAACTCGAATGCCATATGACATATGGTATTGCAATATAAGAAAGCATAAGGCATAGCAACCAAAAAGGGTCAGACTGTTTCGATTAAATAAATAAGAACATGAGAAGTCCATTATGATTATTTAACTTGTTTCATTTTACCATTCCCTATTCATTTGGTCATATTCAACTTATATTTATTTTTTTGGAGTGAATTCATATTTCATATGGTAATGAGTATTTCTTTCTTTGATTATTGAGCTGTCGAGTTTACCCCCCTCCCCCCCAAGTTTCATGTTTTCAGGTCATGGCGATGTAGGGACCCAACTTCAGGTTATGGGTATTGTGTCGAGAATTTCACGAATTAATGAAAGTATTATAAATATGATTATGTATTAATATTTGTAAAGTTCTTGTTGTACATGCTCATAGTCATATTCGATATGTAACATGTATTATATTTGTTAGATGTATTTATGTAGAGATGAGTTAGCTTGTGATGACCATGATTAATTGGAGTTAAAGTAGTTCTGAGTTATACTGTGAATGCCGAGAGGGTACTCTCGAGCTCATTATGTTGTGATTGTTAGGATATTATACATGGATAAGCAGGCGTTATCAAGCCGAAATACTATTATGATTGCGTGGACGCTTGCTGAGTTAGTATGTGTTGGGATTGAGAATAAGTAGGATGATGTTGGCCGAAACTATTTGTGATTTTGTATTGTATATCAAGTCAGATCAGTATTTATAAAGGAGGTGCTGCCGAAATTTTCGAGAATTTGGAGATGATTATGATAATTTGTTAGTTTAATAGAATGCTTATGTTATTGGGAATATTAAAAATCTGGGACCGTTATAGTTACACCCTTTGCGAGCCTACAAACAGCTCATTATTGAGGGCGCTCAGGGGCTGGCCATTGGATAGTAAAGTTGTAAAAGAGAAGAGCTTTGACAAATACAAAGACCATTCTCTAGTTTTCAAGCTTTTTAGAGACTCAGCTCTCTAACTCAGGTTGTTAATTCTCGATGATCTTCCGCTCTGGAGGAAATTTTTGAAATTTCCAAACAGTGGTGTTCAAAAACTAAACGCTCGCATCGTCAACGGTATAAAATAATCGCACGCTGATCAGACTCCCATCGACACACTTTCCTAGAAATTTCAGCAGAAGATTCTCGCAATTTTCTTATTTAATTACTTGTAATGTTCTACAAATTTTGTAAGTTTTTCCTTTCGAATTTCAATAGAAATTAAGACGGCGACTCCGCCAGGAAATGAGAGGAAATCTCATATGGGATAAAGAATTAAGTGTTTTCTATAGAGTTTTGGAGGAGTTTGTCAGAGACTAATCATTAACATGATGATAGGAACTCTGAGGAGAATCGAAACAAAATCTGAACCAACATGCACAACAGAAGAGACAAGCCACCGACATGCACAACAGGGGAGACAGCCGAAGCCATGTCGACCGACTAGAAGACACGCAATGCATTAGGGTGAAGCCGGTCGATCGCCCGATCGACCACACATAACTATGTATTGGCGCCTGCACAACTAGCGGTCGACCGCCCATCAGTGCTGAGCCAGTTTCATATTTGAATTCTGATTTCATTTCTGATCTGATTTCAGAGTTTTTTGGTTTTCTTTTCTTCATGGATTCTCTTGCTATATATAAAAGGTGTTGTCCTCATTGATTGTAACCAGAATTGGTGATTTGAATAATCTCTCTCCCATTCTGTCTCAAGGATATAGACAATTATCGAACCTCATGAACTCTGTGTTTTTACTTATCTGTGATTGTTCTTCAACATACTTTTGCTATTTGCATTGGACCTTCCCAACAATCCGACTATGATCAATGAACATTTGCCTGTTGATTTCTTGGAGCCATACTGTAACTTGTCATCAAAAGACTTGGACTTGCTACAACTGTCGTTGTAACTTGTCATATCATAGTCTTCTTCTCGAGTTTGATGTTTGGGGAAGGTACGGATGGTCAAAGGATGAGGTCAGTCACCATGTGTCGCTGTTCAAGCCAGTCCAATGAAATAAGCACATGGGCAATTGACGGACATTTTTAGATCTACACGCCACTATTATTATATTATATAATATACTCTGTGGGATTATTTTATTTGGTTGTCGTAATTGGCCATAATTCGTAAGTCGTAATTAGTAAATGAGTTACATGCATGTAAATTTTACGGTGTTTGATTGATAATACAGAATTGTAAGTAGAAAAATGTATTATATTTTACGATATTTTTTGTTGTAATAATGTGAAAGTTGTAAGTGAAAAAGTTAACCACAAAATTAACTATTTTACGATAACACCCCCTTAGTGTGTCTTATAAATTTATAAATTTATTTTAAAATCTCCCCGTTAAGCATTTTAGGTTCACATACAATTAATAATTTCATAATATGTCATATAGTACACCTTATAAATCAGAAATTAGATCTCCTCACTAACTTACAAATGAAGAAATTAAAACGCACAACCTTCTAGAAAACGGAAGAAGTTTCGTGCCGTTTGAGCTATGCTATTATTTATTTATAAAAAAAAGTTTCTAAGGCGAAATTTTTTTATAAATTGCTCTTAATGGGCTATGAGGATTGGGCCAAAACAAGACTTCAAGAAGAGGCCGACCTCAAGGGCCTCTAGTTCACAACAATGCATTTTGATATTGTTGCCCTGAGGTTGTCTAGGGGCGAAATTTCAGTAAAATGCCATATGCTTTCAGTGATTTTGAAAAATATCATGAATTTTTAATTTTGCAAAGTTTTATCATGAATTTTGGCACTTGAAAGAAACTATCACAAACTATATAAGGAAGAAAAGACAATTTTACCTTCGCCGTGACACAAAATTTAAAAAAAATAAAACAGCAGGGAGGGTGGAGGGAGGGTTTCCTTTTTTTTTTTTTAAATTTAACAGTGGAGACTGAGAAAAAAATAAGGTAATTTGGTCATTAATTTGTCACGTGATATGCACGTGCCGGTTTTCTTGAACCAGAGTTGATGGAGGGTATATTTCTGAAAATTTTGGGTAAAATTCATAGTAATATTTTACAATTTTGAAAGTTCATGATTCTTATTTTCAAAACAGCTCAAAGTTCGTGATGTTTTATTGAATTTATGCTGCTGTCTGGGCTCCAAATTTAGGCCGTGAGACTATGATCAACTTCGATTGCAGGCCTTCCATTGGGTTGGGCCTATACATCTTGTAGAAATGTAATTTATTTGAACAACAATTTTTTTTATCAAACGTTTACTCCTACTTGCATCCATGGACCAGAAATAAAGCAAGGATCAAATCATTTTTCTCTGTCACCAGTTTTATTTTTTATTTTAAATTTTTAATGAACAATTAGTAGCCATTATTGGGATCTTTTGCGTGGTATTTCTTTGTTCTTATCAATTTTAAGATGAATAAATCATGAAGAAGGTAAGTAACTCAAGGCAGCAAGGCCCAATAAAGGCCCATTAATGTAACCCAAACTCAGCCCAGCGTCGCTTATATTCACTCAATTCCTCTGCTCTGAATAATGAGCTCCCACGCCCGCCTCCTCAAGCTCGGCCTCGACGCCCACCCCGTCGCAGCCGCCCAGCTCATCAAGGCGTACGCTAGCCTCCGGTCCCCGGCCTCGCTAACCTACGCCTGCCGCCTCTTCGACCGGGTCCCGCCCCGCTCTCGCGACCCCGTCCTATGGACCGCCATGGTCTCCGCCTACGCCCGCTCCGACCGCCCCCTCGCCGCCCTCAACCTCTTCACCCACTTCATCACCCACTGCTCCCCCGCTGGCCCCCACTCTGCCGGCAGCAGCAGCAGCAGCTACCCTTTTCTCTTCTCCTCCCTCGCCCGCGCCGTTGGCTCCGTCTCCGACCACTCCCTCGCCCGCTCCGTCCATTGCCACATCGTCAAGCGCGGCCTCGCCGCCCACGTCGTCGTAGCCACTTCAGTCCTTGCCGCCTACTCGAAATGCGACGGTTTGGTGTCTGCACGAGACCTGTTCGACGAAATGCCCGAGCGAAATCGCGTCACTTGGAACGCGATGATCTCGGCGTACTCGACAGCCGGAATGGGCGCTGATGCGTTGGACTTGTTCTTTCAGTTGAGATGCGTTGAATTTGATTTGGGTGCAGATGAGTTCACGGTTTCTACTGTGCTGACTGCGTGCGCTGGAATTGGTGATTTGAGATGTGGCGTGCAAACTCATGCGTATGTTATTTTAGCTGGATTTGAGTCGGATTCTGCAGTTGCGAGTGCAATGACGAACATGTACTTTAGGTGTGGAGAAGTGGAGTGTGCAGAAAGAGTGATGGAGGGAAGAGAAGAGAGTGCGCTGGATAGGCTGATGATGATTAATGGGTATGTTTTTAACGAGAGATATGCTGCAGCTGTTAGGAAAATTCGGGGCAGTGGCGATTTGTTGCAAGTTTTGATGGCAGATAGTAGTGTGGTGGTTTCCGTTATAACGGCTTGCGCAAATCTTGGGTTGATTGATATTGGGAGGAAGGTGCATGGAGTTGTGGTCATGTTGGGTGATAATGACAATGTCGCTCTTGGGAGTGCTTTGATTGATATGTATTGCAAGTGCTCTAGTTTTGGAGAAGCGCGGAAAGTTTTCTTTGATTTGAAGGAGAGGCAAGTTTCCCACTGGAACTCAATGATTGCCGGATGTGTACAATGTGGTTTACTCGAGGAAGCACATTGTTATTTTGATGAAATGCCAAGTAAGAATGTGATCTCCTGGACTGCTATGATATCGGGATACGTGCAGTGTGGATTACCGAATGAGGGGTTGCGATTACTGGCAAGGTTGTATGGTGAAGAGGGGTTGGCTCATGGGAATTGTTACACTTTTGCATCCGCTCTCAATGCTTGTAGTAGCATAGCTGCATTGGATGCAGGCAAACAGGTACACGGGCAGGCACTCAAGACGGTAGCAGAGGATGGAGAGGATTATTTGGTTTTGGCAACGGCTCTTGTTGACATGTATTCAAAATCAGGTAACTTGTCTTGTGCACGAAGAGTCTTTGATAGGATGGGAGAGAAGAATGTTGTTTCTTGGACTTCGATGATTACTGGTTATGCCACTCATGGCTATGGTTTAGAGGCCATTGGGGTTTTAGAGCAAATGATGAGTTTGGGTGTTAAGCCTAATGAGGTTACATTTGTGGCCATCTTAAATGCTTGCAGTCATAGTGGTTTGGTTGCACAAGGGATGCATTACTTCAACTTAATGATGAAAAAATATGGTATTTCTCCTAGGGGAGATCACTATGCTTGCTTGGTTGATATGTTAGGAAGAACTGGGAAGCTTGAAGAGGCTTGGAAGGTAGTTCAAGATATAAAAGACAAGAGTTTGGATGGTGCTGATGGTCATGCTATTTTGGGTGCATTGCTTGCAGGGTGTCAAATGCATGGAAATGTGGAAATTGGAAGTAAGGTGGCTGAGGAAATGACAAAGAGAAGGAAGCAAACTTCAGATGCATATGTTGCCTTGTCTAATGTTTATGCTACTGCTGAAATGTGGGACAGGGTGTGTAGAGTCAGAGAGGAATGGAAGAAACAAGGTGTTGTCAGAGAGCCTGGGCTGAGCCTAATTCAGACAGGGATTGTTAGTTAGGATATAAATTTTGCAATACTGAAGCTGTGTTTGATTGTGTGTGTGAGGACTGATCATTCAGTTGAGATACAATCTTCTGAGTTGGTTATTAGGATCTTGAGTACCTGCTGAGCGAAAGTCAAGGTTTTCACCTAACTTCAACTAAAAATAGACAGAAGAAATTTATCGAGCAATCAAGAACAAATTTCTCGTGGGCATTCAAACAATTATATTCAGCAGTTGATCATCTAAAGATGGAAGGAAGCTCACATGACAAGCTTCCGCATGAATATGCCTGGAGGTAATCTCAATTACTCCACCATTTGTCTATTAAAATTGTTTGTATTGATTCACGAGTTGATTTTCTCTCTCTCTCTCTGCTCATTTGTAATGTTAAAACTCATCTAACTAAATGGTTTGTATTATGCTCTAAGAAATTCTTTTGTGCACTTTATCGAGACCTAAGCTTTTTATCGATTCTTATCTATACACTCGCGGAGGATGGTAGTCCTCATTCTTTGTATTATTCGATTTTTCTAGTAATTTTCTGGCTTTTCTTCATAGTAAAAGAAACAAAAAAACAAAAATGAAACAAAAAACAAAAAACTGAAGAATCAGTATGCTTTATTGAGTCTCAATATAAAAGAAATTACCTATTTTCTTCAATGGTTAAAGAGATAGACATATGCATAGTTATATCATAGTCAAACTGGTTCCCTGAAACATCATTTTTGTACAGCCCATTCTTATGATGGAAGATATCATCTCTCTCTCTCTCTCTCTCTCTCTCTCTCTCTGTGTGTGTGTGTGTGTGTGTGTGTGTGTGTGGTGGTGTGTGTGTGTGTGACAAGTTCTAGATCTTGCCATTTCCCACATGGTTCTGTTAACATTTTCCTCTCTCTTTGTTCTACCAGCGTAAGGTCAACTGGAGCTTAAGATTGAACTACTGCTATTGCTTGGCAAAGATATCAATTAACTGTTTTATTCAACTTTCAAGCAGGCCATGCTATCCTTCAGGTAAAGGTTGTTCCTGTGTCATCTAAGCTACCATCTAAACTTCTTGAATGCACATGGCCTTTCTTCTTTTCATAGTTATAACGGGCTGATATTGACGGTACATATTGTTTGTCAACAGATGCACACGCATATGCATCCGACACGCACTGCATGCACACGAGCACAAACATTATTTTGTAGAAACTTCATTTATAAATGAAGTTTGGTCATGTTTGCATGCAATTTCCCCATTTTTAAAGAAAATTTTCTATTAATTGCTAAAGTTTTCGTCATGTTTTTATATGCAATTTCTTGGCAAATGTTAGTTCTATGTTGCTTGCAATTCCTATGGCTTCCTATGCCATATAATCATGCATAAGAACATCACGGAAATGAAATCAGACGCTACAGTTAGGGCTGTGAAAGGGTTGGAATTTTGATCGGATCTATGTTTAATCTGAATGCAAATCCGGAAAGATCTTATCCGAATTTATATCCAGACCTGATAAGGACAATTTTCTGAATCTGATCCACAAATCCAAAAGGAATCAGATTCAATTTCAGTTTTGGATTCAAATTCAAGTTCAAGTTAAAAGCAGAGTTGAATTACAGTATAATTAATTCTAAGGGGCTTCTTAGCTCTAGAAATATAACAGAAGATATTTAACTTCATTTGAACAGATATTGTCACACCCTACTTCTCAAAATACGTAAAAACAGAGTCGCGATAAGAGTCGGCGACGTATATACGTGAGGAAAATACCTCACGCATATACATTAAGCCTAAAGTAACATGAACAAGTTATAAAAAGTCTATCAATATCACTGCAATACTACATATGAATGCCCACACATGATATCACATGAATACAGAAAAGAAATAACAACTGATAGAAATGTATAGAGAATCAGGAAAACTACAGAATCAACAGAAATGAAAAGGAAGAAAATAATACCAGAATAGGTAGAAAGAAACTTCAGCTCCTTGCAGCATGTCCAGTCTCATTGAACACCTAATCAATAACATGAAATATCCAGTATCTGGACGTACGAATTCAGGATGGTTAGGAAGAGACCTAATGAGTATATAAGAAAAAGGGGAGTGCTCGTGCATATAAACAATGTGTACGAAGATAACTGTACTGGAATAAAACAGAAATAACACATGACACATAAATAGCAAACAATAAGTCAAACAGTAAAGAAATCAAATGTCCAATCCAGTCAGGTGTCTATCACAGTCTGATATATATCAGGTGTGGATAGGATAAGTCATGTTAGGGTCCAGTGTACAATCAGATGTCTATATATATATATATATATATATATATATATATATATATATTCAGTCTATAATGTCAATGTAGAATTTCAGTTTTGTTATCAATTATGTTAGCGAACACCAATTGCCACATCTAATAGACGCATCTCGTACTACGAGGCTGTTTGTTTCGTCGTAAAAGGCGTAAAAGTCCGTAATTCGTAAATGACTTACAACTCAATTACAACTACGACGTTTGTTTGGACCGTAATTTGTAAAGACTTACGCAACTCAACTATCACTCACTTGCAACCCAATTACCACTCACTTACATCCCAATTACAGTTAATTTTGTGGTCATGCAAATTTGTATTGTTTTTTTATGTTAATATTGAATTTTTTTTAATATTTAACATTTTAAATATTTATTTGTAATATTAAAACTTTTTAAATCACCAAATAGTTAATTTTGTGGTCAACTTTTTCACTTACAACTTACACATTTCGACAACCAAACACCGTAAAATACAATACACTTTCCCACTTACAACTTTATACTACCAACCAAGCACCGTAAATCTTACATGCATGTAACTCATTTACAACTGTAAAAGACTTTACCAATTACGATTTACGAATTATGGCCAATTACGACAACCAAACAGACCCTATGCCTACTACACGTGTCAATCAGGGTCCTAAATTATTGAAACTAATTGGTTGGAGACGTCGTCCATGCTTTAGGTGGATCCCGTACATACTCGGGACCACGACCCAGATGCCTGGCGCTGAACCGGCCCTACCGCCAGGTAGTCAGTAATAGTAACAGTACTCACAGTATCACTGTGGAACAACACTCACAGTAACACTGTGGAATAATAAACAGATGAGATGTCAATCATTCCCGGGACCCTATAGTGGAATCGTAAAGCGACTGCACAACCTGTATATTAGGTCCACCCAAAATACAAATGCTATCTCCTCTATCAATTTCCCCAATCCCAGTGTAAGTTGTTCATTTACATTATTATTTAATTCAGTTAAACAATCAATATTCATGTTACTAGAATACTGGGACGATACGGTGACAATAAAGGTACAATATAACAATCAACAGTAATCGTATACATGATGAACAATATCAGTAACAGTGAACGGTAACAGTAACCGTGTATACGATGAACAATAGGACTGTACATGGTGCTATAGTCAAACAATCCTTTCCCAGTAACTTTCAAAAACATGAATTTATACAGTAACAGTCCTGCACCTCTAGTCAATGTACAATCTCATATATATCTGATCAAAATCTCATCCACCTGTAGTGAATATAACACTAATGAATCCGCCAACCATAATCTCAATAGTCATCATGAGCATCAAGTGCTAAGTCTGTAACAGAGTATCAGGTTCCGTAAATCACAAGTCCAAATAAACAATTTATCAATTATCTCATCTTATCAATCTACTATGATTTTCTACATCCATCAGTTTGTTCCAATCTCAACATGATAGAATAAACACTCAGCTACCTCTAACCAATCATCACTATCCAATTCGATATAATGTCATCAATCCTCTCCCACTTCCATCAATCTCAATCACAGATTCAAACAACATAACAAATCTGCTGCACATCTGTAGATCCACTAGTTCAGATAAATCTAATGTACACATATTCACCAAGCTACTCTACTTCTTTAAGTCACCAATAACAGAGATCACACAATAACTGCTATTAAACTCTGTATATATAGTAACACCAATATCAATGAAATCATTCTCATAACTCAACCTCTGTAACTGAATAATTGAAGTAATCAATACCTAAATATAGAGCACATGGTATATCCTCGATACCAACTAGGTCAACACATACCGAAATCATATCTAAAAAGGAACATCCTCAAACAACTGCAATCTAGAATGGTCTATATCTGATACTCAATATCAATAAGCTCATCCATACTCAACACATGTAATCAGGGGTAAATCCGAAAATACTCACAATTAATAATCCAAAAGTCATCAATCTCATTTGAACTCTATTCAAGATCGAAAGAACAGAACACAAATCTCATTCAATTCCAACTCTAACTAATTCCATATACCGAACCAAACATTAAGAAATCCAATCTCTTAATAAAGTAACATCATAACAAATCCGTCCTCAATACCCAAATGAATCATCATCTATGTTATTACCAAAAGAAAGAATAACAAGTCTGATAAGTACTCCACATAAAATATGAATCTATCCATAATCACGAATCAATCCAACTAAAAATTAATCCAGTTACAGTCCATGTTCCTCTACAACTAGTCTGAATCCGAACAGTTTCACATGAAATGATATAAGTCTAATACCTCAATATTCAAACACTAGGTCCATATATATCTGATGCTCAACATGAACTAATCCAGCCAATCAATAGATCGAGTCAAGTTACAGTCTAAGATGTTTTAGTACTAGGCCTAAACCAACAACGACGAACTACAGACACATGAAATGACGCTGTTACAAGCTCATATCAACTACACAATTAAGGCGAATAATTACTGATGACTCATGAAGTGATACATGTAATCACACTGGTAAAATACATCAAATAGTCACATGAAACGATAAAAGTAAAACACAAATACACATTGACAATGGTAAATAAAGAAATAAGACAAAAGCAAACACTCACATGCAGTTCTGGAACTGAATCACCGTCTGGTTTTCACTGCACGAATAAGTACGGATCTTCGGATCATCCCATGGGCCGGTCTTCGAATCGCCAGTGTATCGCGTCATCTGCGAACACGAATCCGAGTCGGGTCCGAATCTCATGAGCGGATCTGAAATGCTGCAACACGTAACCCAACCCATGAACTCGCACGAACATACACAAGTACATATACACACACCACATACATATGCGTACACACATGCACACACACACGTGTGCACTCAAAATACATAATATACACCTACATACATATTATATACACATACCGGCTAATAATCATGCACACATACACATCCTCATGCATATAATCTAACTCACGTACACACATCCACACACAATTAAACACACTTCCACATTATTACATGTTTACCCCTATACATATTAATGCACCTACATATATATATATATATATATATATATATATATATATATATATATATATATATATATATATATATATATATATTTTTAAATATTAGCAAGCATGTAAAATTATAAAGAGAAGGGAAGAGAGACAGGGAAGACTCACACATTGGGGTGACCTGCGGCGTGCCGATGGAGGCTCCGGCGGAGGCGGCAGAGGCCGCGAAGGAGGTCGACGGATAGAGGATCTCGCCGGGAAGGGCGCGGGTGTGTTCGCGCTCGCCGACGGCGACTGACGAGAGATGGAAAGAGGCTTGGCTGTGTGTGGAGGTGGGTGTTGGCTTGCTGGTGGAGGAATGTGTGTGGCTCGGTGCTGCTGTTGTTGTGTGCACAGGGAGCAGGGGCGGCCAAGGTGTTGGGAGCCCGGCCATGGAGGGGGGTCCGGGTCTGGCTCGGTTGATGATGAGGGAGGCTGAGGCATGGGAGGAGAGCAATTCTGGAGATGGGGTGGCCATGGCGATGGTTCGACGACCACGCGCGACGCTCCGGCAGAAGATGTGAAGAGGGGAGAAGCTCGACACTCACATAGGGGCGTGGAGATAGAGGCAAAGCAAGGGAAGTTCGTGCGGTGATCGCGACGGCGGACGAGAAGATCAGAAAAGGAAAGCGGTTGTGCATGGGTGCTCCGGCGAATAGTCGGCTTGTCGGGGGAGAAGGAGAACTCATGCGGTGGCAGCTTGTGTTTGGCAGAGCTCGCAGCAACGTCGACGAAGTTTGCGGAGGTGGACGATGGCTGCCATGGTGGTGGGTTGGCCGTAACATGCAGAGGGGAAAAAAATGAGAAGGAGATGGAGTGTTGAAAAGGTGGTGCATGGGGGTGTGGTGATCGGCAGCCAAGGAAGGGGAGGGTAGGTGCACGGTGGATCTCGACGCCAGAGAGAAGCTATACACGACCAAGATAAAGGGGTGGTGCGTGGCCATGGAGCGCAGCAAGAGGAGATGAGACGACAGAGGGGGGTATTTGGCCTGTTGGTGGAGATAGGCAGCATGGAGAGGAAGGTGAAGATGGGGACGACGACAGGTTGTAGGAGGGGAAGGAAATAATTATGAAGGGGATTAGGGTTTGTGTTATGTTTAGAGTTAGGATTATAAATAGGAGATTAAATTGGGTTAATGGGTTTGGGTTTAGGGTATGTGGGTTAGCTAATGGGTTAAGGGTATAAAGTCATAATGAGTTGGGTTGGGCCTAGCATAAAGGGCATGGGTTTCACGGATAAAAAATTAAATGGAATAAAGAAAAATGGAAATGAAAGGACGGAGAGAGACTAGGCTCAAAATAACACATACAAAAATAATAAGAAGAAGAAAAAATGTTAATATTAATACCGACAATAAATTTGAAGGTAAAAAAAATAACAAGTAAAACTCATCATAAATTATATAAATAATAATATTAATGATGATAATTATAAGATAAAATACATACATATACTTATAACCATCCATAAACTAGTGCACACACACAAATCACGAACATAAATACATTATACGTATACACATGTATTTATACATACATAAAAATTAATCAATAAACAAAAATGAATAGTAGGTCCAATAAATATTTAAAATGTTAATACAGTATTATAAAATAGGGATATTATATTCTACCCACCTTATAAAAATTTCATTCTCGAAATTTTCATAAAGTAGGGAATAATAAAAAAATCAAGTTAAAGGAGAAAATAAAACATTCACGCCTCTCTCACTGCATCATGGGTCCACCACGCTTACGCTGTGCGTTCTGATCTCCGCTATCTGCTTCAACATGGAGCGATCAAACTCAGGAGACAAAATCAGGAAAATAGAATCGGGAAGAAGAATAAGATCAAGATGAAATTTCAGATAACTCTAAAAGAAGAGTTGGAATTAGGGATATCAAAAAATCAAAGAGATAGATATCCAAAGGGAGGAGGGTCAATTCTCAAGTAGACTCAATATCATTATGATTAGTATATGTTTATTGTAGTGTAAATATAACTCATTTCAAGTTACCTATAAGAACTAGATCCTTTTTTTTAAGTAAACTTGACTCTGATTCTGATACTAAGAAAATCCTGTCACGCCCCATAACAAGACGACATCAATTGGAGGTAACCACTACTTTGTGACTTTTATAGATGATTATTCTAAGCGATGTTGGGTATATACCATGAAGCACAAATGGGAAGTCCTAGAATTGTTTGTGGAGTGGAAGAAGTATATGGAGAAAAGCACGGGAAGGAAGATCAACGGTCAGATAACGGAGGTGAGTATAAGAATGATCCTTTCCTAAACATATGTCATGATGAGGGCATAGTAAGACACTTCACAGTAAGGGAAACACCGCAATAAAACGGGGTAGCCGAAAGGATGAACAGGACTTTGCCAAAGAAGGTCAAATGTATGTTATCTAATGCCAGATTACCAAACAATTTTTGGGTTGAGGCTTTGGTATATGCTTGCTATCTCGTTAACAGGTTGCCTTTATTTGCGATAGGAGGTGAACTCCACTGGAAGTTTGGTCAGGGAAAGCTGCTCAGGATTATGATTCGCTAAGGGTATTTGGGTGTCCGGCCTACTACCATGTTAAGGAAGACAAGTTAGACTCAAGAGCGAAAAAAATGTGTTCGTAGGATTCAAGAGAGGAGTAAAAGACTATAAGATTTGAGATCCTAAGGATAAGAAGTTTATCCTCAGCAGAGATATCACATTTGATGAGGCTTTAATATTAAGCCTACAATCTCTCAGCAGGTGGAAATTGAAAAGACCAAGGGGGTATCGCAGCAGGTGAAGAGTGATGCTACTTCACCATCTGTAGAAAGATCAGTATCATTGGAGATTATACCCACGGTAACAGAATGTAGTGATCATGTAGCTGAACAGGATACTGATGAGGATCAAAGACAGGCTATGAGTGATATTCATGAATCTATTGCAGTTGGAAGAATCAAAAGAAATCAATATAAGCCTAGTTGGCTCACTACAAATATGATTGTGGCCTATGCTCTCCCAGTCGTTGAAGAGGCGATCCCGTCTACTTATAGGGAACCTAAAATCAATTTAGAGTTTAAAATGTGAAAGGATGTCATGGTGGAAGAGATGAGTTCTCTTTACAAGAACGACATTTGAGAACTGACAGAGTTGTCCAAGGGAAAGAAGGTTATTGGTTGTAAGTAAGTGTATGCAAAGAAACAGAAATGCCTTAAAGGATTCATGTTATATCAAACAATGTAATGCAATATTTTCAAGAATTTAATGCCTGAGAATTATATTTCTGATAATTTAACGTTATATGGGGAATTTCACATTTTCCGTACCAAACACAAACTAAGAAAAATATCTTACAGGATCTCCGCTAAAAATGTGATTGCTCGCTTGTGCACTGATGTTGTTTCTTTTTAATAGAATAAAATGTGTACCAGTGTAACTATTTATCCAGACTACAAGCGAACTCAAGAAAATGATGCATAAATTCAGTTTCTTGAGCACTCACACAAAGTTGTGTGTTAGATGCCTGAATTTCCTTGTGATCGACAAAGTATATTTAAATAATGTGATTTTCTAAAATTCTAATTGTAATAAACTTGTGAATAAATCTTATGATTTTATTTGAATAGATAGGAGTTTTTTTTTTGGCTAATAGAATAATAAAAGATTTGATAATAAATAGATGATATTAATTCATTAGAATTGAAGATTTGCTCTCTCCGAACATTTTTGTGTGCATAATTTTTGTATCTCCGAATGAAATTTAGGTTTATTTTTTTTAATAAAGCGCTTGGGGGTTCACAGTTTATTTCTTAAAAAAAAATTCAATAGAAGTAAAGAGGGTTGAAGATGGGCCTGACACTTGGGCTAATTTACAAGCGAACCAGTAACTCTGGGCCCATCCACTCCCCAGTAAAAACGATCAACTATAAAGGGCAGTACCGACATTCTCTCGTGACGAACCCATCCCCTTTCTCTCTATTTCCTCACTTCATCTCTTTTCTGTTCTTCCCCAAAAAGAGGGCGAAACTCTCAACCCTTCTCCCATTTAATTTTATAAAACAGTAATTAAAACCCTAGATCAAATCGAGGCTGCCCTAAGATTTCTAGGGTTTTTACCGCTCCCCATCTCGTCTCAATTCGGATTCTGGCTGGGATCTCGAGTTCGATCTTTCTGTTACGGTCTGCGCGGACTTGATCGGTGAGCTTATAACATTTCCCTCTTTCTCCTTTTGGTTTCTGTCACTATTGTTGTTGAGAAATTTGATGTATTTTGTTTGTTCTGCCGCTGGATTCTAGTTGTGAATGGTCAAATTTGAGTTAAATTAGGGTTTATTTTCGTGCCCAAGTTTTGGGCTTTTTAGTGGTGAGAAATTTGAAAATAAAGACGATATTTTTTTGTATTATTTACTTGTTTGCCACTGGAACTTCTTATTGCGAATTTGTGCTTGCGGTTCATTTCTGAGTTGCTTTCTAAATTTGTCAGCTTATTGGTTTTTCTGCTGCTTCTCTATTTGCTATAAAAATATGCTGTGTGCTCGGAGTAAAGGAGTGACTGTTGATATTATTTACTTGTTTGCCATTCAAGATTTGAGTTTATGTCATCTAAACACTTTGCAGGTACAAAAAGTTCAGAGTTTGAGTTACTGCAGCTGTTATGTGCTCAGGATTTGGTTAACTAATCAGCTTACTGTTAAAAAATTTTCTCTTTAAGGCTCATTTCAGTTTGAATGAAACAAAAGAGGCAGGCCTAACTTTATTATAAATTCTCATGGCCGAGCATCAGTTATCCATTGTTGCTCAAGATCATAATTTACTTTCTGTTGAAGATCATAATTTGCTCGATGTCCAAGATCATAATTTCATTGCCGCTCAAGATCATCGTTTAGTTAATACAGATTATTCTCTAGTTATTGGCCAAGAATTCCCTGATGTCGAAACTTGCCGGAGGACACTTAAAGACATAGCAATTGCCCTACATTTTGATCTCCGGATAGTGAAATCCGATAGGAGTCGGTTCATTGCAAAGTGCTCGAAAGAAGGGTGCCCTTGGCGGGTCCATGTGGCAAAGTGCCCCGGTGTATCTACTTTCACAATAAGAACTTTGCATGGGGAGCACACTTGTGAAGGGGTCCAGAATTCCCATCATCAACAAGCTACTGTTGGTTGGGTTGCACGGTCTGTTGAGGCCCGAGTCAGAGATAATCCACAGTATAAGCCAAAAGAGATTCTGCAGGATATTAAGGAACAACATGGGTGGCTGTGTCTTATATGCAAGCTTGGCGTGGAAAAGAGCGGAGCATGGCTGCAGTCCATGGTACTTTTGAGGAAGGATACCGCTTTCTTCCTGCATACTGTGAGCAGATTAGAAGAACAAACCCTGGAAGTATAGCTCTAGTTTATGCCACTGGCCAAGAGAATTGCTTCCACCGGCTTTTCATATCATACCGGGCTTCTATTTATGGTTTTCTTCATGCTTGCAGGCCACTTCTGGAGATTGATAAGGCGGATCTGAAAGGGAAATATCTTGGAGTTTGCTCTGTGCTTCAGCTGTTGATGCTGATGACGCACTCTTTCCATTGGCTTTTGCTGTTGTGGATGCTGAGAGTGATGATAACTGGATGTGGTTTTTGTCAGAATTAAGGAAGCTTCTTGGAGTGAATACAGACAAGATGCCCATTTTGACTATATTGTCAGAGAGGCAGAAGGGGATTGTAGAAGCCGTTGAGACCCATTTTCCTAGTGCTTTTCATGGATACTGCCTTCGCTATGTCAGCGATAGTTTCCGTGATGAGTTTAAGAATACAAAACTGCTCAACCTTTTCTGGAATGCTGTATATGCACTGACTGCAGCTGAATTTGAGGCAAAGGTAGCTGAAATGATGGAAGTTCAAGATGTCATGCCTTGGTTGCGCCTCTTCCCTCCTAACCTTTGGGCTGTTTCATACTTTGAGGGCATACGGTATGGGCACTTTGCTCTGGGCGTTACAGAGTTGCTGTACAATTGGGCCCTTGAAGGACATGAGCTCCCAATAGTGCAAATGATGGAACACATTAGGGAGCAATTAACAGTTTGGTTTCATGAACGTCGCAACATAGGCATGTCATTGGGTTCAGTCCTCGTGCCTTCTGCCGAGAAAGTTGTCTCAGAAGCCATAGCAGATTCCCGATGTTACCAAGTGCTCCGTGCAAATAAAGTTGAGTTTGAAATTGTTTCATCTGAGAGAACAAACATTGTGGATATACAAAGTCGGTGTTGTTCATGTCGCCGTTGGCAAATTTACGGTTTACCATGTGCACATGTGGCAGCGGCACTTCTCTCCTGTGGCGAAGATGTATGTCTATATGCTCAAGAGTGTTTCAGTGTCAGGAAGTACTGTGAGGCTTATTCACAGACAATACATCCCATTCCAGACAGAAGTATGTGGAAGGAGCTCGCTGAAGGAACAGAAGGTGTTGGTAAAACGGATATCATTATACGCCCACCTAAGACCCGAAGGCCGCCTGGTCGACCCAAAAAGAAGGTTCTTCGGTTAGAAAGTTTGAAACGTCCAAAGAGGGTTGTTCAATGTGGACGTTGTCATTTATTAGGACATTCTCAAAAGAAATGCCCAGTGCCAGTCTGAACATTGAGTGTTGCTTTTGATCTATTGCTGTTCTTATAATTTGCAATTTCAGTAGAAGTAGCAGTTTGTCTTGGTGTTCAAACTTTTTCCATCCTCCTGATCATGAGTACATATTCGTTTTATTGCACTGAGCCATATTGTCTTTGCATTGAAGCCAAGCTTTGGTGATTGTGTATGGGCCTCTGACATCATGCAGCGCTGCCTGAGATATCGCTTCCTTGTCCTTTATATTGTTCTTTACAGTGTAAAAGAGCCAAGAAGAATAATGGAGCTGTGTGCGAGAATGGTGATCAGAAGTGCTTTTTGTTCAGCCTGCTAACTGGTATGTGCTCTTAGGTTCCAATCCGATCAGTCTTTTGTTTCTTTTAATATTGTCAGCGTCATTTCGTAAAGCATATCATTCTTTTGAGAGCTGAATCTCTATAGTTTCTTTGTTTCTTGAGCTAAGATGCTCTTTGCATAAGAAGAAGCATTTAGACAAAACTGGTGCAAGTATATCCTCGATTTTCCTTTATTTACCTTTTGATTTTCTGTATTCTTCCAATAATTAATATAAGAAAGGTAGAGAAAGGAGCTATTTGTCGAAAAAGTACTTTGTTCTCATTATCTAAATGCATAGAGCTAGCTTAAATAGTTCTGGTGAAAACACTTGGGAATGAAATCCTTTGGAATGTATATATGGTTTCCTTGGGGACTGAGACCCTTGGGATTACAATCAAAGTACTAGTTTGAATAATTGGGGAAACCTAGATAAAACTGATATCCATTTTTAAAATATAGACTTGTCATAAATTGAACTAGACATTATGTTTCAGTCCATGAGAAGCTAACTAACCCTCATATATGCCTTCATTATCTTCCATTTCATACGCGATAAGGTGTTTATTTTTTTGGGTATCTCTAGGGTCTTGACACTGCCATTTCTAAGGATTTTGGTCCATGATTTCTTTTTATAGATGAAGAAAGAAACCCAGGATCCTCACCATTCTAATGGATTTTCAGTTCCTAATGGATTTTAGAGACGAAGAAAAACCAGGACAATGAGACTCACCCTGCAAACCCAACTAGATCCTAGAGGTTAGAAACCTCTGTTGTGTTTTAGACAAAGGAGAAACCCATAAACAGGTGACAATGGTTCAAATTGTTCCAGACAAAGTCCTTTTAGATTTTAATTTGTACTTCCTGCCTTCACTCTTTAAACCGAAGCAGTAGTATGAGTTTCTAGGCTCTGTCCATGATCTCAGGCACAGATGTTTCTGTTGGTATTGCCCAGCGTGGATGGATCCATCGTTTGCAGAAACAAATCGTTTCTTTTCCTTGCTTATCCTGCAGGATTGCAGTGAGTTTTCACATCACATCTGCTGTTTTTCTAGGTTTGTGAACAAGTCCTTGGGATTTAATCAAAATTCAAGAGATCAAGTTAGAGTAATGACTAACGACATGCTGTAACCGGAGGTTTACTTAATTAGGAGCTTGAATTTCATACTCTCCATACAGAAATTGACCAAATTATGGACATGCAATTTCAATCTCAACAGTGCGCAAAAAATGAGCACATTACAAACACAAGAATTCTAACATGGTCTATTACTGTCTTCAACTTTTTCTTTAAAAAAGAAAAAATGACAACAATATTATTATCCAAGAAGTGAATTCATGGATCTCTTTTGATCCATTTCACCACAAAAGGTCTGAGTTGAACACCAGACCACTTTTTCTGCATGGCTTTGTGTTCTCTGGCTCCTTCCTTCTCTTGAAGCTTACAGTTAGGGCATGAAATCGGGAATCAAATGCAAAACAAGTTAAACAACTACATGTATCTTCATATCTCAAGCTTTAAAACACAGACAACAAAAAGGCATTGGCAGTAAGATTGAACTATTTGCCATCGAAGAAATGTACTTTATGCAACCCAAACTTTGCACAACATGTCTACAGAAGTCAGTAACGTTAACAATATATGCTTCTTGCCATTGCTTACTAAATAATGGTGCTATGGACAAGAACTAAAAGAGAAGTTTCAAATCCAATCTAGATATCGGAAAAAAGTTCTATCTAGGGAGAAATATGTAGTTTGCCTTAGGTGTCAATAACTCCCAAATAATATAACTCAGTACATATTGTTACAGTATAGTAGACTAATGATATAGTGGACTCTACCCAATAGAGTGCTTGTACCTTCTTATTTGCCGCTTTCACTGGTTTATCAATGTTGTGCCCCAACGGTCTCGTAAGATCAATATCTTCTTGGTTACCGTTGGGCCATTGGAGTGCCTGTCAGCGCAAAGTAAAATGCAAGTAGTGTATTAATGTGCTTGTAAAAGTGATATATAGAAGATAAAATCTCAATTTTCCAATTGTAAACGTTTAAATGTGTGATCAGATTGACAATGTACTTTGGCAAGTAGAACTGAAATTACTGTAACTGGTTGCAGGTCCGTTGTGGAGCTGTAACCCAACGTCAGTGTCAAATCTACTGCTGCATCATGATGTTTACTTTGAGACCCCTCATGCTCATCTTTGAAGTGTGAGATATTGACCTGATCATGAAGCGAATTTTACGCAACTGAAGTGTTTACATAAAAGCATGAAGATGTGTAAACTTGATTGGCTGTTATCATTCGCAATTATAAGCTTCCATGGGATCTTCAACCAAAAAGAAATTTCTCACTAGGTGTAATGCCGGAACAAAACATGCAATTTGTAGCAAAAGAAAGCTAGGACACTGTTTTTCCTTGTATATGATGAGTTGCTTGCAATATGAATGAATGTTTACACATGTAATTGAGCACAAATTGTACTTTGGTTAGTGTAAATAACTTCATCGCAAAATTTTAACGGGTATACAGCTTAACCAGTTGCAGATTTGTTGCAGAGGTGCTCATTGTCAGCTCTACAGTTCCATTGTGACAGTCGACAAGCATATCCTTTCCTTTGATAACCTGTCATGAAGAAAGACTTGCAGAGCCGAAAATGTATATCAATTCAGGATTTCTCTCCAGAGCACATAAATTTGAGTAACATTTTCGAACTACAGATGAAGAAACACTTACCAAATACTAAGATTATCAACTTATGAGAAGGGAAAAAAAACATCTAACTCTTTTTTCTCTCTAGCATTGCAGGTTGCAGTGATGTCTCGAGTGATCGACATGAACAAAGCTCTCTCCACGTACTGAAGAGGGAGCGGTATGAGCTGACAAATTCAATGTTTTTTGATTTTGTGGAAAATGGAAACAACTCCAGACATGAATGAACAAAGAGAGGCCAGATTCAAGTCCGGTGACGACTCCAGCCATGCGACCAAAGAAATAAGAGTTGAATTAAACTCATGAGGAGAACAGAACATTGTTTCACAGGCTCTCCTTTATGATTTTGGGGCCATGGGGGTTGCTGCTCTTTGTTGGTCGATATTTTGAACATATTACAATCATGATTGCAAAGGAATAGAGAGAATATTATACAACGAGAAAGGAGCATCACCTCTGTGACGACCCAAAATGCACACTCCTGGGGATGTAAAGGTTCCCCTTGCCCGGCTTCTCTGCAGCGACGCACGGGCACGCGATGGTGCAGTAGCACAATTCACCATTTACTGTTTCATCTAACCGTGGACTGATTAATCTCGGCCATAACTCCTCCAGATAGCATAGAAGTCAAATTAGGGTTAGGGTTTTGGTGGTACCGAGTTCGCCCGCGCTCTCGATTTTCATCGTTGACGGGAAGAAGCAGTGGAAACTTACCAAGTGAAGAAGTTCTTAAAATTCAAGGACCATGACCTTTCTCATCATATATTTTCTGGAAATTATAGAACAACAGATTGCAAAATTGCTCCTCATTCCATGCATTTTTAGTTACTCCAAAAAATCTGTACACTATTATCACCTCACAAAAAAGTGCTAGAGTTGCAGTATTATACAGTACAGATGAAATGTGAAGAATCTCTCACCACAATTCAAGAAAATAACAGCAGAAAACTCAATGGAAAGCTTGGCATCCACGTCTCTTTTGGCATCTCCTAAGCTCCTTTCTTCGACTCTATCAAAATTGGATAGATGGCAACTGCTAGGATGATGAGCAGGAGGATGATGGCAAAGCACATACATTTCCGCGAGTTCTTCTGACACTTCTTTGCCTTTTGAAGTTGCACTGTACCCTTTTGAACATGATCGACCGAGCTGGTGACCTGAGAGGGGAGAGGGGAGAGCTTTGGTCGTCAAACAAATGAGAGTGTGTGATAATAGGACCTTTGTTTTCGATGTTTGAAATTTACTGAACCTGAGATTCGATGTCATTCAACAAGTCCCCCTGTGCATCGACCAACACTGCCATGTCCAAAAACATCTGCGCAAGTAGTTATCAGTCATCATTCCTCGAGATGGAGATGCTGTATAAATCTATGAAACAAGCAGATTTTAACGGCTTCAAGTTTTTTGCACTGTACATGTCCAATGCTTTTGTGTACAAAACATGATACTTAAAAGAGCTGAACATAGAGAAACACACAGAGAATAGGACTTATTGAGGAACGACATACTTGCTGCAGATCAAAAAGCTTCTTCTCTAACTCGAGGAAGGTACCTCTACGCTCTTGTATCTCTGCAACCGTGTCCACAATCTACAAAATTTGACCTTTGAGAATTTTCTTTCTTAAAAGGATATAAATGAATCAGATAAGTTGATACATCCATTTGCACTTGGAGCTACCTGTCCTCGGCCATACCCTTGGATTGCTTTCGCAAATATATGTTCGCCATTTCCAGTCTCAATCAAGTGATCTATTGTCTGCTCCATACGCATCATATAGCACCGTGAATGTCACTTTATTAATCATAAAATATTTTGGAAAGTC
Organism: Agave tequilana; assembly: GCA_038442645.1. Classification (NCBI taxonomy): domain Eukaryota; kingdom Viridiplantae; phylum Streptophyta; class Magnoliopsida; order Asparagales; family Asparagaceae; genus Agave; species Agave tequilana. The sequence goes on from JAVJIF010018542.1 coordinate 38,319, forward strand.
AAAGGAGAACAAACGTAATACTGGAAGATCATTTTACTTTTTCATCAGGACGCACTCCTGTTACTGCAATGACATAATAAAGAACAGAAGAAAAGTTCAATATCATACCATGGGTGATTATTTTTTGTGCTAACTATATGATACTCTGACATTAGGATACCTGTGAAGACTCTTCTCCCAACAACATCACGATACTCAGCCTGGATATCTTGCCTCAGAATCTGGAATGAGATTAAGGGAAAAAAATGAGTGTGCCTGGTGACACATCATTAAAAGACAGCAAGATGGTTAGTAATTAGGAGTTTCTGCTAACATTAAGTACCTGAAATTGGGACATCCGCTCTTTTAACTTCTTTTTCAGTGCCCTGCAACATGAAATATATCATACCAACAAAAGACTATTAACACTCAAGTAGACTTGGAGGAGAAATAAGCAAAGGCACTTGCTTGTGACTGAACTGGTCACAGTTTCAAGGCTTTCCCTCCAACATTAGACAGAATTTTTCTCCATACAGGGGAAAGGAGGGGAGTTACCTGCTTCATTAATTGAGATACTATTTGCTTTTTATCTTATTTTGTGGCTCACATATTAGGGATAATGTCAAAAAAAACCCTATTTGAAAAAATTGCTTAAACACTCAGGTAATATACAAATGTACATGAGAATGTGACTCCATTGGCTGTCTTATTTTGTGATTCATAAATGATGAAATTTCCCATGAAAATTGATGTATCTTGCCACTTCATCTGAATTGTTTTCAAGTCGAGATAAATGTGGAAATTTTCTTCTTGGTTGCATGATTTTAATCTGCTTGGCCCAGAAAAGATCGTTGTATCTGCATATGGAGATCTATTGCTCAGAGTCATTTTGGGCAGGAAGATTCTCCTTCTCCTCCTCGTCCTCTTCCTCTTCCTCTTCTTACTTTTTTCCCCCGACAAATTTTGGGAAGGATTTGAGCTAACACATTCCACAACCCACCCTCCAACCCCTTACCACCCGAGGTAGGCCGCTAGGGCAATTTAGAGAGGGTTGATGTGAGGATGACACTGACCATTAAAAAGAGACAATTCTTTGGTGCATCTTTCTTAACTTTGAGTTAAACCACCCAACCCCATGTTGATGCATAAAGGCTTAGATGTATCGAATGTGATGAGGGCAATAATATATTAGTGAATACTAGACTGACAGCTCAATATTGTTAACTGCATCCAATCACGTATGTTAAGTATCACATCATCCACCCATGATAAAAACAACAAACTTAGTCTTTGAACCATTGAACAAGTTAAATGAGCATCAGTAACTTACTTACACAGTCATTGACGTTCTAGACCTATCAACTCCTGTCCCCTTCTCACATCCTGGTTTCTTTCTGCTGGCTAAATTCTGCATGCAGAAAAATGCTAGAATGACTACTCTTCGAAAAGGTTGATCAAAGTGAAACATTAGCTTATCCCATTTAGAGAAAAATAGCACATATAATGATATATCAAGCCAATTAACAGGGAGAACTTGCATCTCTGTCAAGTGCTTCCACGCTTGCTTTGACTTTAAGAGCAGTTCTTTGGACTTCCTCGATATCCTTCTCCATTTGTTCCTTGATTGCTGAAAACAAAAACATTTATTTCATAATTGATTAAAGGACCAGCAGTATAAAGTGAGAGTTTCATACCTTTAATGGATGAGGCCTTTGTCACCTGTTGGCATTCATGACTTGCAGCCTAAGACAAACGACAAGTCTCAGGAGAACATTATAACAATGTATATTTAATTTGTTTATGGTCCTATTATCTATTAACATGTCAATGCAACACGCCACACATGCACATGCACGTGTGCAGGGGTGGAACTAGGACTTTCTGCTTGTGTGTGTGCGCGTGCGTATGCGCGCGCGCGTGTTGGTTGGGGGGTGGGGGTGTTGTAACTCATTAAACTATTTGTTTTCTTAATATCAACAATCAAACAATAGGCGTAAAGAGCTCAGTACACATACTTTTGAAATAACATACGGGATACAAATGGAAGAACTTTGAGCCTAAATTAGCCAAGCTATAAATAACATAACTTGGGAGTCATACCTGAAGCTTATCCACTTGTGTATTTATTTTGTCAATCAGCTTCTCTACTTCCGCCACCTGAAATGTGAAAAGAATTGTACATGTAAAAATGATTTCAAACACAAAGATAATGATAAAAATAAAATTACTACTAGCAATTTTGGCATTAGAACACACACACACACACACATATACCTATATATATATATATATATATATATATATATATATATATATATATATATATATATATATATATATAGAGAGAGAGAGAGAGAGAGAGAAATGTATATCAGCCTGCGGTGACGTGGCTCGATTTGTCACCTCACTGACTTGCGGCCCGCTTTTAGGGAGAAGTTAATTACCAAATATCCCTTATGATAACTTTTCCTTATTGTTTTATTATTATTTTTCCCCCTTTTATTTTGCCGCTCTTTATAGGATAGAAATTACTTTTCGCCTAATTTCTTTACCTGTTTTTTGAAAGATCTAGTTTCTCCTTTTCAGCCTGGGATAAAATTTTTTTTGAAAATATAAAATCTTTTCAGATCAATCTTTTCAGCCTGCGATAAAATTCTACTTTATAGTTTATTTTTTTTATATATGATGTAGTCAGAGTCTTTGGTCGCATTGTACATTTAAACTGCGACCTTAGTCAAAGTCTTTGGTCGCAGTGTACATGGTGAAATGCGACAAAGGTCGCAGTGTTGTTATTGATAAAGATGGCCAGCAACTACAATCTAGGGTTGCATTACATGGACTGCGACTTTAGTCGCAGTACGTTAAGTAATTAATTTTTTTGAATATAATGTAGTCAGAGTCTTTGGTCGCATTGTACATTTAAACTGCGACCTTAGCCAAAGTCTTTTGTCGCAGTGTACATGGTTAAATGCGACCAAGGTCGCAGTGTTGTTATTGATAAAGATGGCCAGCAACTGCAATCTAGGGTTGCATTACGTGGACTGCGACTTTGGTCGCAGTACGTTAAGTAAGTGTTGTTTTATTAAGTGTTATTTTTTGGATTAAGTCATTTTTTGAATCTAAATGAAAAATGAAAAGTTGTCTGTTGTGTGATGCGACTTGGAGTCAGTCCGTGAGACGCGACCTGTCATAAAGATTTTATGAGATCTTTTAACGTCAAGTCTATGTTGACGAACCCCGCACCATTCGTTGTTTCCCGAAGCGGTTGTCTACGTGTCGGTTCTTCATTGGGTTTAGGCGTTAATGTCTTTTAATGCCAAACCGGCGCTGGCGGTTGGAGACCATTAATGCCGACGATTCTGATTAATGAACCATTAATTATGGTTATTATGGGCTGCCTATAAATAGGGCTCACCCTCTCCCTTTAACAGTCCATAATTAGACTGTTTTCTTTCGAGAGCAATTGCTCTGAGAATTTCCGTCTTCTTCAGAGTCTTTAACAGGGGCCTGCCTCTATGGATGAAGATGACCCTATTGACGAACTTGATCGATGTTCGTCCACAAGGGAAGAAGTCATAGACCTCATCGTCCACAAGGAAAGAAGTCATGGTCCTCGTCGTTCACAAGGGAAGAAGTCATGATCCCTGACGAGGACTTAATCCTCACCGAGATCTGCTCTGACTTGATGCACCAGTCAAGCTTGCTGGTAACGGATGGTCAGAGTGGGTATGGCGGCGGGGGATGTGGTGGATATAGTGGTGGGTAGCATACCTTGTGAGGTCTCCCTCTCCCTCTCTTACCCCAGAAGTCACATCGAGGAAACTCCATGCTCACTGGATAACCTTCTGGTGAAGAGATGTTCATAAACGAAAGATTCTGCTGCCACCAGACCTCCAGGAGAAGATTGCTCTTAGTAGTCAACAAGGGCTCTTCTTGGCTCTTTTGATGTTTTGTCTTCTTGGCTACTTTGATATTTAGTCTTCTTTGTAACACTCAATCTTATTGATTCTGCTGCCACCAGACCTCAAGAAGAAGATTGCTCTTAGTCAACAAGGGATTTTTTGATGTTTAGTCTTCTTGGCTACTTTGATGTTTAGTCTTCTTTGTAGCACTCAATCTTATTGATTCTGCTGCCACCAGACCTCAAGAAGAAGATTGGTCTTAGTCAACAAGAGATTTTTTTGATGTTTAGTCTTCTTTTGTACTGCTGTATTTGTAACACTCAATCTTATTGTATAAGAGATCGTTTTGTATCATTTGCACATGCCTGGAGATAAATGCCTGGACATTAATAAAAAGCATATTTGTTTTTTTTATAAACTACGAACTTTTTCGCAGCCATGCATTGCAAACAAACAACTATGACCATAGATGACACTGCGACCAAGGTCGCATAAGATACATTGCAAACAGTAACTACTTCGACCAGGGTCGACGCTGTGACCAAAGTCTGCGACTAAGCAACTGCTGCAGTGACGTGTCACCTCGTCGCAGCGTTGTTGTTGATTAAGACTAAAGACCAGCAATAGCGACCAAGATTGCAGATTATTTTTTTAAGACTGCGGCCATCAACTGCGACCAATGTCGCAGTGTTGTTGTTGATTATTTATAAAGACCACCAACTGCGACCAAGGTCGCAGTGATGTTGTTGATTAAGAGTAAAGACCAGCAACTGCGACCAAGGTCGCTGTGTATTTTATTAAGACTAAACACAGACAACTGCGATCAAGGTCGCAGTTTATTTTATTAAGACTACGGTCGTTTATTTTATTAAGACTACGGTCAGAAACTGCGACCAAGGTAGCAGTGTTGTTGTTGATTAAGACTAAAGTCCAGCAACTGCGACCAAGGTCGCAGTGTATTTATTAAGTCTGCGTCGTCCAGCAACTGCAACCAATGTCGTAACCTTTCATTTTAAAAATTTATAAGGGTGAAGTAATATAATTATTAACTGCGACCAAGGTCGCAGTATATTCGTTTAGCGTAAAATATTTAAAATGAAGGTTTGTAACAATTGTACAGCATTTTCAACCAAGACATAGTAGTAAAAAATGTAATTCACACAATTAACTTTAGAAAACAGATTTATATATATTTAAAAAAAAACAAAATACAATTTTTTAAACTTCTAATCCTCGTCATCACCATCGTAATGAGAATATTTTTTTAAACTTCTAATCCTCTTCATCACCATCTTAATGAGAAAGAAGTTTGCGACTTTGGTCGCAGTACTGAAGGAGGTCGCATTGCTATACGATAGCATGTTTCCTCCGGTATTCTTTATTTTGTATTAAGTATGCGATCATGGAATATTTTTTTACTTTTCAATGCTAGAAGTCGCTGTCGTCATATAAAAGGGGTATTTTTGTCAATTTGTTTCACGATTGTTTAGGCGGGGTTTTTTTGATTTTTTTGGCGCCCACACTCTGCGACCGATGTGTGGCATATATTCAGCCACGTCCCGCAGGCTGAGAAACTCTCTCAGCCCGCAGGCTGAGGTACAGTAAGCCCATATATATATATACATATATGTACCTATATATATATATATATATGTACCTATATATATATATATATATATTGTATGTATGTATATGTACGTACATGTACGTACATGTACGTACGTACATATACGTACATGTACGTACATGTACGTATATATTATATATATATATATATATATATATATATATATATATATATATTATATATATATATATATATATATATATATATATATATTGTTTTATCATACCAACTTAAGATGGATGACACGTTGATTCTAAGTTCCTAACCCAAAACTTGAGAGTTTGATATTTGGCTCTCTGGGTTATTTGGTCTACATATATGCCCATCTGATGCCCTAAATTATTTTCGACTTGATTCAAGCCTCAGAAAAACCACGTCACCTTTACCTCATAGTGTATACTCTTTCTAGGCTTCAGGCAACTTGCATAATCTTAAATTGCAAACATCAGACCATTTTAAATTAAAAGAACAAATTTGAACTTTCAACTTGTCAATTACTGTTGATATTTCCATAATAAAGCCAGCTCTAGTACAGATGGCTTAGTTATGAATTTGGCACTAAGCTATAGAAAAGTCACATTCAATTCTTTTTTGGAGCTTTCTTGACTGTGGATTGTGCTTCACCATTATACTTTGTCCTTACGGCATCTACATCTAACATAAATATCTCTTGTTTCAATGGATTCTAACAAAATTAACAACAAAAACAACAATGACACTTCAGAAAACAACAATGTTACTAATAGGCCAAAAAGGAGGCAATTTTAAAAGAAGAAAGACTACCTGCCTGAAGAAACCATCCATCCCATGCGTAGACCCGCTCACCGAATCACCATCCGACTCTCCGGGATACCGCCCCCTCATCCTCTCAAAGGACTCCTGCAAAACAAACAGACAAACAAACAAACATGCTCAAAAGAATGAGCTAACACACAATAATTTCTCTCCAAAATTAACTTGCTGAGATAATTAATGTGATCAATTCATGCAAAATTCAACAATTTAATGCTATGCAATGGTACCGTCATAAGATTAAACATCTTGATCGGGGATTAGGGCGGCGAGGCCCGAGAGGAATCAAAAAGGTGCCGGAATTGAGGAGATTGGGGTTTCAGACTCTCTTCCCAATGAAACAAAGCAAAAAGGGAAGAGATAAACCCAATAAAAAGGAAAAAAGAAACAGATTGGATTTTCCCCCTTTTTTCTTTTCCCTTTTTTTTGTGATTCATATGAAATGTGCTATTTTTAGGAGGAAGACGAGAGCTGGAGCGCAAATGGGCCGTTGAGAGAGGAGGCTCACCTGTCTAAATTCGGATAGGTGTGACGTGGCGAGCAGCCACTGGATGGATCCAGCGAGATTGGATGTGAGCCGTCCGTCATGGCGGAAGGACGGGGGGAGCGGAGGCGGGCGATCGGAGATTGAGAACGAAGCAGCTCCGATGACGATTTATATTTTTGCATGAATTTGAAAACAAAGGGGCACAAGATTTTCAAGGTGTGAATTAGGGTTGGCCCCGGGCCGGGTTTGGTCCGGCCCATATAGGCCCAACTCTGTCCGCGTTGGTTGATCAATCTGATCCAGCACCAACTCTTGCCCTTGCCCTTACTCTTACAAGGGTATAATAATTATTTTTGTTGCTCGTTTTATTAGCCCTCTGTCAAATTATTGTTTTTTCAATTTGGCTCGAGATTGTATAAAAAAGAAGGCAATGATTTCTAAGTTAGGGGTGCAAGTTTGAACAAAAAAGAATCAAAGTCCAAATTACTTCGAAGAATAGAAACTTCTTAAAATATATAATCATAATTTGTACAAAAAAAAACTTACAAGTGCCATGTGTTTGTTAATAATGAATCAACAATTTGACACAAAAAAATAACTAGACGCGTCAAAATAGGGCAATTTTCTTTAAAAAAATTCTCTTTTGGAATTTAATTTTAAATAAAGACTTCTTCAGAATTTAATTACGAAAATCAATCTTTGACAGACCATGTCAGCGCCACAAAGACGCTGAGCGATTTGCCTCGCCTGCGTGGCGCTGGGCTGCCGTGGTATGATTATTTTTTGTTCGGGTTTAGCAAACCCAGACGTAAAATTGTTATAATTTTACGTCTAGATTTGATTAACCCGAACGTAAAACTATAGCATGTTCCTTATGGGAATAACTTTTTGTTTAATTATTTAAAATAATATTAAGGTTGGTTAACAGAAGAGTTTGTAGTCCCATGGTTAGGATAATTGCTTTCCAAGCAATAGAGCCAGGTTCGACGCCAGCAAACGCAATTTTATTTTCATTTTTTTTAATTCAGAAAAGCCGAATTAATTTTGAAAAACTAAACACGAAAAAGAATAAATAAACAAAAATCCCAAATAAATGCTTAGGAAACAAAAGTTCTATCCACCAAGCTTCAAGCGTTTTATATTAAAATGCTTAATACAAATTATTTATTATTATTATAATGAACATGCACATAATACATGAAGAGAATAATTTGTTGCAAACTTAATATTACAATATACCGCAAAACTAGGTCCGGGTTCATCAAAGCCGAACCTAAAATTGTTATAATTTTACGTCCAGGTTGACAAACTCGTACCTTAAATTGTTAAAAAATGCATCCGGATTCGCCAAAGCTGGACGAAAAAATAACTACCCCGACGATCCAACACCACGCAGGCAAGACAAACCACTCTGCGTCTATGTGCGTCGACGTAGCCTGTCACAATTTTGGTTAAATTCTAGAGAAGTCTTTTCTTGAAATTAAATCTCAAAAGAGGATTTTTTTTTAAAAGAAAATTACCCATCTAAATATAACAAAACAATTCTATATAAATTACATTTAGAAAGAAAAAGACAATTTAGATTGAACTAACAAAATAAACAAAATAACATGCCATGGTTGATCAAGAATGAACTAATTGCTACGGAGAAGTGCCTGCCACAGACCCTTCTTGAAGGATGCAAGTTTGAATTTTGTGAATTTTGGATTCAAATTCACAATATCCCATAGGATATGCTTAAAAAGAGATCATTGCTTGCATTGCAAAGGACCTAGGATCGATAATACCAATCAATCATAGGGGCAGCGAGAAGTGGACGAACTTTGCCCGCATCAAGGTCAGCATCAACATTAATAAATCTCTGAGGGCTGACCTCGTTCTACTCCCGAACAATGCAAACCACCAAGTTCATGTGCTCTATGAAAAAGTATCAAGATTTTGCTTATTCTGCAGAATCATCGGCCACAAAAAGCTCAGATGTAATGGTTATCTGAAGTGGATCACGCTTTGAAGAACCTACAAGAAGAGGAGCGGCAACAACTCAAACTCTTTCTCGGACACAGAGTAGATGAAGGGAGGTACCAAGTTATGCCGAAAGGCAAACAATCCCCTTCCAAATCCTACGCCCCATTTGCAACATCGCCGTCGTCGCAGCAACACCTCCCATCCTCAACCACAACCCCCGCTAGCAGCCGCCGCCAACCTAAACCCTATCCCTAGCCCTCCTAATCACAAACCCACACCGGAATTAGTCACAAACTCACACCCGAGCTATAGGTTACCAAGCAATCACAAACCCACACTCAAATCCGATACAACCTAACTCCATCCCCTCCAACAGACCTCGCCCCATCCCGAACCCCACTTGCCAACTTCGCTAACCCTCAATCGGGTCCTTACAATCCCACAACCGAGCTGATCTCGTCGAACCCCTACCTACAAACTCAGTGACCACCAACCCCTCTCCCACCCTGACAACCGCATCCCTCCCTCAACTCCATCCCCTGGCCGCCACCCCTCAGTCACCCTCTCTTGACTTTTGCAGCCCTCACTGAACCCACATCACCCCTAACTCACACACCCCAGCTTCAACCCCCAGCCTAGCCCATGATGACCTTTTCAAATTGGCCATCAAGGAAGATGTTGCCAAGCAAGTTCCCACCATCCTTGAGATCATCCGCGACGGCAACAACAAAAGTCAAAGGGGAAGCAAGAGCAAAAGCAAGCCAGCTCTCCCTCCTCTACGCTCAAACCAAGATGGAGGCTTATCAGATGCAGGCAGCAAGGTGACTCCCCAAATAAGGAGGCTGGACAGGGGCTTAGGCTCAGTGACATTCTGAAAGGGCTTGGTCGGGCCTCCCCATTTAAAGCTAGCACTAAAAGGAAATTGATAATTCAGGAATTGGATGCATAATATGGATGTAGCATCCCAGTGCGAAATAAATCAAAGTCATTGACTCCTAATGGGCAATAGACTATGAAAATTTAATTTAAATACATCCGATTTGTTTTGCTATTACATACAACAGATACCATGCAGAGGTTAAGTCACCACTTACAATAGTTATTCGTATGCCACTGTGTGATAAAGATTTATTTACGATTAAGAGACAGCAAACATGTTTCAGCGATTGTCTCCCCAAGTAAACCATATATGCAAGCATATACTTGTGGTATCTAAACCAGGAGGCCAAAATGGACATATCTAAAACTATTGACAAACGTGAGAATTATACAGCCTTCTCCTCTCTAGGCCTCTAACCACTGTTCTAAAAATCGGATTAATCGGCCGATTAATCGACCGATTAATCCTATTCAGTGACAGCCCGCTTAATATTACATTAATCGCTCTGATTATGCGCTCGGGCGATTAATCGGGTCCAAAATGATTAATCCCCGATTAATGCCCGATTAATCCGATTAATCCCCGATTAATCATTTAGGTATTTCATATGTTTTTTTATTTGAAAAACTTCACTTTGTGTGTGTTGGATCGCTAAGTAGTTTATGCTGTAATGTTGATGATTTCATAATGATTTTTTATATATAGTAGATGAATTGTTATTTATTAAATAGTAGATGAATTATGATATTTTATTATTATATATTTTGTATAAAGTGATACTTATGTTTTATTATTTTTGATTATTTTTCAAATTAACTTATTTAGTAATCTTTCTCCATCATTCTTTAAAGTTCATTATTTTGATTGATAAATTGACTAATTTTTTTATTTATCTTATTTTGCAAGTAAGTTCTTTGATTTATATTTATATTGCAAAATTTGAAATCTTGGATTACTAATGAGAAGAGAGAAGTTTTTTTACTTTTTCTTTTTTACTATTTATTCATATTGTCTTGTTCATCATATCATAGTTTATAACTTCACATCTAGATATTGTCTTGTATAATATTTAGGTATTTTCAACAATTAACTGTATATATTCATATGTAGTTGGGTATAAATATAATTAAATATATTAAAATTTTTAAAATGATTAATCCCCGATTAATCTCCGATTAATCCGATTAATTATTATTCAGTGTTGGACCACACGAATAATGAAACCGATTTTTAGAACACTACAATGCAACACTATAACATCAAGTTCCCTTCTCTATCTCTCCCTATACACAACTCAATAGAAATGCAGCACGGGAAAGGTAAGAGGCAATTGCATTACTAGGTGGCAAGTTTGGCAAAATTGTGTGTATTGAGAGAGGTTGCTAGTTCATAGTCTAAGGATGCAATAATTATTAAATTTAAAAGAGGAGATGTCACTTAAAGGCCTGAAGGGTGGTGAAGGGCGTATGTCCCCAACCCTAAACATTTGGATCACTCAACAGTTTAATGTTGGGGGATGCAATAAATCTATGAAATTCTTGCGAAATTAAATAGAAGTTAGAGAAAAATTAATCATAATACATAAATTTCACTGAAACAAATCTACTCGAATCTTATAATCTAAAGTGAACACACAGACTTTTTTTTTTTGAGCGAGAAGAAACTCTTAGACTATTAAAAGTAAAGCTTATAGAATTACAAGACATATATTTGTCAATTATCTGAGTGTAGATTGTAATTTGTCTTTCGTGATCCAAAAACAAGCAGCTGAGACTAATTAACCCTAATTTTCAATAAGGGTTTTGATTAGGCGAAATGCTAGCCAAATCGAGCAGCAAATTGAATGGAATTTCTTATCAACTAAATAGTGAAACAAAAATGCGTTACCTGAGCTGAGAAGAAGCGGGGACCACCGCCGGCGAGGGACGGAGGCTCGCCATTAGCGAGGAGTCGAAGTTGAAGCAGAGAGAGGGGGAGAGGGGCGGAAAAGAAAAGAAATGGGTGGATTTTAAGAGCACCCTTTTTTTTAAGTTTTCTTTTTCTTTTTCTTTCTCATTTTTGCTCTACGAGTCAGTCAAAACTGGGGGTCAGCAAATGTCAAAGTCTAGTTATCATTTAGATAGCTGATGTTTTGCATATTAAATATTCTAACTTAATAACAAAACGTGATACACAACAAACAAAATTATTTGTCGCTCCGTTTGAAAATAGTAGTGTCTTTTTTATCAAAATTTTGTTTCAAATTAGTTGTCCATCGTAAATCTCAATACTATTTTACGATTCTTAATATTACTTTTATCATTCCCAATATAGAATAGAATAATACCTTTAATTTTTCTCTTTATAACAAAAATGTCATTCTAGATTTCAACTTTACACAAACTCTTAAAGCTTTTAAAAAAAGATAAATTAAAATTTTCCAATATGGTACTATTTCTTATTCTCTTCTATTCTCTTTCTTAAATTTTGTGCCCAGTCAAAAAACGCCAAGACAACTCGGACGGAGGGAGTAATTGTTTACGAAAATTTTACAAGAAATTAATACTAAAAATAAAGCAAAAGGTGCATGGTTGTTTCTTAAAAATCACAACAAAAAAAAAAAATTGAACATTTTTTATTTTTGAAGGGTGCATGCATTTCTACCAGAAAACTAATTCTCTTTTAAGTTAAAATTGTGAGAAAAACCATTTACTATCACTTGCTCTGTAATATACATTTTTTACATTGTGCCCTGAGGAAGATAGAATAGAATACAGTTGGCGATAGGAAAACGACTAGCGGTAAAGAAAATGAGGAAGGGGAAAAAGAGAAAGAAAAAGAGAGGGGAGAGAGAAAGAGGGGCAATGAGGGGGGAAAGAGGAAGAAGAAGGGAGAGGGGAGGGGAGAGGCTGAGGGTGGAAAGAGGACGAGGAGGAGAGGCGGAAGAAGGAGGGGGAAAGGAGAGAGAAAGGACAGCGACGGTGATTGAAGGAGAGAGGCGCTGCTCTTTCTCTTCTTCTGGCAGATGAAAATGTTACGGATGCACAAATTTTATATAAAAGTCACAGAAGAAACCCTCGACCGGTTTTGATAAATGCAGAAGAATAGCCTTCATTAATATTGATTCTTTTTTCCTAGAACAATCAAGAGAACATAAGACAATTGAAGATGAGCAAACACCTGACCAAGGATGAAAGTGAACATCAAGCTCAATTATAATTTCCCACTTAACATCACATTACAAATTTTCTTCTTTCCCCCTCCTCCAAGTTACAAAACACATCGCTTTGATACATCAACACAGGGGAAAACAACTTCAAACTACAAAACAAACCGCTAACAAATGATGTTTGTTTACGTTCCGTTCCCCAACAAATTACACAAACAAATAAACTTAATCTGAAATGCGTGGCATCAGCAATAAAAAGTGTATTTCAGCGAAAATTACGAAATACATCAAGAATCCTGTGCAGAAACCCACAAATTCCCGCGGGGTCTCAGATGCATTAGAAATAACTTACACACACTGTTACTCGAAGCCATCCATCAGCTGCGGGCTTTCTGAACTTCTGGACGTGTGCTTTTTACTGGAACTGCGCTTGCTCTTGACCTTCTTCGCCTTCATCCGTCTCTTCTTTTCGTTGGCATCAACCCAGGTGTAGTCTGGTGGTATACGGAAAGGATCAACCTCGTCTTTTGGGCTTCGGAAATCAGAGCCGTCGCTAGACTGCCCTGCGGCTTCCTCTTACCCATGAATACCATGAACCAGAGGCTTCGCTGTCTTTTGCTTTATTACTGTCCTGGAAAGAGGTCGGACTGGACAGTGGAGTTGCAAATTCGTCTGATGGCTGAAGCTCTTCAAATTTTGTGAAGGTGATGAGGACTCGAATGGTAGGAACAATGGGAATGGCTATCTGTGAAACATGGATAGTGAACAAACCACCTTCAGTACAATGCCTGACAATGCTATTTTTTGCAGAGCAACAGACGCTGTAAGGATTCGACTATTTTTGTTTCAGTTAGTAGCAAAAAGATCGCAACCACCCATGCATGGATATTTAATAGATGAGAAGCAAATATATTTGTTACATAACAAAATAATATCAAAGGGAAAAGAATAAAAATGTTTAACAATCAGCTTTGAAGATACAGTTGAAATTCTTTGAGGATCGGGAGTCCCAGGGATTTTCAGAAAATTCAGAATCCAAATAACTGTCATTTCAACTTTATTCTTTTTTGTTCATACTTCAAAGTGAGTGAATTTCATTCTGAATCCCACACGCAACACTGGAGTCAGCAAGGTGATACAGTTGAAATTCCACCGAGCATGAGAAAATCAAAGGCAACATATGAAGGCTCCCAGCAGCTGGGATCTCCAAGGGGCAGCAGCATGGGTCCGGACAGTATTACTACAAGAGGGAAGGTATATAAGAATAAAATCACTATTTTCTTTGGGGGAAGTGCACTTAGAGTGCAATTTTTCTTGCCATTATGGAGGATCTATCATAACAACAAGTCTTCTTTATTTAGATACACCCCCCCCCCCCACCCCCCCACCGCAAAAAAAAAAAAAAAAAAAAATTCTATAGTATTCAGAAATTTACCCTTCAAATCTTTGATATTAGAACTTTAACTCCGAAATCTTCTAGATCTTAATAACTTACTCCTCCAGCTAGATTTTGAATGAAATAAGAGTGCTTTCTCCGTTATACTATTATCTTTTCTCCTTCATTATTCCTATATGACCTAACCTAAATTCTATCAAAACCAAAATTATTGTCCCCCTCTCTCTCTCTCTCTCTCACGCGCACACACACGCACGCACAACCCCTCAAACCTAAAATTCCTCGAAATTTTCTCTCATAAACCCTTAAATCTAAAATTCCTCTAAAATTTCTCTCAAATCCCACTCTAAAAAATGTCCTAGAAATTTTTCTCGAATTTCTTAATGAGCTTACGTGAAAATGATTTGATGTGAATTTCTAATAAATTAATGAAATATAAATGTTCTTATTTTGGTAAAGAGAAATAGAGGAGGAGAAATAGATAAGAAAGGGTACCAATATATAGGTTTAAAACTATAATATTTAATCATTTAAATAAGGACAATTATAGTCATTCTTAAAAAAAAATAGGCAAGTTAATAGAACCATACTTGGAATATTCTCTAAAGGGGGTAAAACCTTCAAGATCTAGAAGATTTGGAGAGTAAATTTCTAATATGAATGATGTGACGGGTAAATTTCTAAATACCAGAGATTTAGGGGGTATATATCTAAATAGCCCAAGAAGAAAATCACCATTTTCTTTGGGAAAGTGGACTTAGAGTGCAATTTTTCTTGCCATCATGGAGGATCTATTAGAGCAAGTCTTCTTTATGAAAAAAAAAAAACCTGTGTTGTGTCACTCTTGTTTTAGGAAGCTTCTTTTTAGGGGAGGCTGTGGAACAATGACCAAAAGTTCTATCAGGGTTCCCTTCCTATTCTCACATGTTCTACTTCAACCAAAATTACCACTCTTCTGTCTCTTTTTTTTCTTATTCAAACAATCACTCCCCTCCACTCTCATCAAAACTCTACCAAAAATGGTAGCATCAACAATTCCCTTGAAAGTAGATTTAAATCTATCTGATGGAAGATGTTATGTTGAGCACTTTTCCATACAACAACAACAACTAAGCCATTTGTCCCAAGTATTTGGGGTAGGATACATGAACCAAAAGAGAATTACGCCGGATCGGGCACATGGATTAGCTTTCTCCACTCATTCCTATCGAGCAATATGCCTTTATTAAGACCTTTAGCCTCTATATCTTGTCTTATTGCCTCCATTCATGTTTTCTTCGGTCTCCCCTGCGCTATTTTAACTTGACCTAAATTGACATGCTCTACTCGCTAGACTGGTGCATCTGTAGGTCTACGTCGCACATGACCAAACCATCGTAGGCGGTTTTCTCTCAGCTTCTTTTCTATAAAGGCTACACACCTATCTTAGTATGAATATCCTCATTTCTCACCTTATCTCTCCGTGTGTTACCATACATCCACCGAAGCATACGCATCTCTGCTACACTCATCTTCTTCTGGGCATGATGTCTCTTTATAACCCAACATTATGTGCCATATAATAAAGCTGGCCTAATAGCAGTCCGATAAAACTTGCCTTTCAGCCATAACGAAATGTTACGATCACATAAAACTCCTGTTGCGCTCCTCCATTTCAACCAGCCAGCTTGGATCCTAGGGTTTGACATGACTATCGATCTCTCAATCCTTTTAGATAATAGAACCCAAATACTTAAAATGATCGCCCATCGGTATTTCTTGTCCATCTAGTCTCACAATACTACAATCTCAGATTCCCTGCTTATTAAATTACACTCCATATACTCTGTTTTGACCCTATTTAATCTAAAACCTCGAGATTCTAAAGTTTGCCTCCATAACTCCAATTTGGTATTTACCCCAGCTGTCGTCTCATCGACTAGGACAATATCATCAGCAAATAGCATGCACCACGGTATCTCATCCTGAATAGCTCTAGTAAGCTCATCCATCACTATGGCAAATAAGAATAGACTCAATGCAGATCCTTGATGTAATCCAATTGTGATAGAAAAATCACTTGCTATGCCACCATAAGTTCTGACATTTGCCACTACTCTCCATCATACATATCCTTAATTATGTCAATATATTTGATGGGGACTCCCTTTTCATCAATGTCCACCATAATATCTCTCTTGGCACCTTATCATAAGCTCTTTCTAAACCAATAAAGACCATATGTAAATTTCTCTTCTCTCTCGAATCGCTATATAAGTTGACAAAGCAAATGAATAGCCTCTGTTGTCGATCGCCTCGACATGAACCCAATTGGTTCTCTGATATTGTAACATTCTGTCTTAACATGTGTTCAATTACCCTTTTTCAAAGCTTCATGGCGTGACACATTAGTTTTATTCCACAATAGTGTGAACAACTCTGGATATCACCCTTGTTCTTATAGAGAGGTACTAAGATACTCTTCCTCCACTCATTTGGCATCTTTTTAGTTAGCCAGATCTTGTTATAAAGAGTTTGTCAGTCATCTCACGCCCACCTCTCCTAAGCATCTCCACACCTCAATAGGAATTCCATCCGGGCAACAACTTTCCTTGATTTCATCCTCTTCAAGGCCTCTTTAACTTCACATTCACTTATTCTGCGCATATAATTATGATTCATATCCTTGCACTGAATGGTAAGGTCATCCAAGTCTTGAGTAGAACTACCATTAAACAATTTGTCAAAATACTCTCTCCATCTTTCTTTGATTTTTTCATCTCGAACTAAAACCTTCTAATCCTCATCTTTGACACACCTCACAGTGCATAAGTCTCTAGTCTTTCTCTCCCTTATTCGAGCAATTCTATATATATTCTTTTCAACCTCTTTGGTGTTCAACTTCTCATACATTTCTTTATACACTTTAGCTCTTGCATTCTGAACAGCTTTCTTAGCCTCCTTCTTGGCTAGCTTATACCTCTCAAAACTCACTCCATCACAATTTTTCTTCAAATCTCTATAAGAGTCTCGTTTGATCTTATGACAGCTTTTACCTCTTCATTCCACCATGATGTGTCCTTACATGGTGGAGCACCACCCCGTGACTCACCAAGTACATCTTTAGCTACTCTTTTAATGCAGCTAGCAATTTTGTTTCATGTTGTATTGGGATCATCTTGAGCTTTCCAATCTGCTTCATGAACTACTCGATCTACAAAAACTCTTTGGTTACCTTCTTTTAGCCGCCACCACTTAATCTTACTTAGGGTCTAACTTACGTTTAATCTTTCTAAATCTCTTTCTAATCCGGACATCTAAAATTAAGAGTCTATGTTGGGTTACTACACTCTCACCCGGTACTACCTTACAATCCATACAACAACCTCTATCTATTTTTCTAATTAAAAAAAAATCTATTTAGCTCACATTTGATCCACTTCTAAAAGTGACCAAGTAAGACTTTCTCTTCCTAAACCAAGTATTCGCTAAGATTAAATCATATGACAAAGCAAAATCTAGAATCGAGTTACCTGGTTCATTTCTTTCCCTAAAACCAATCCTCCATGTACACTATCAAACCTGCAAAACACAAATATGTAGAGGTGCTTTTAAAATAGTGCTTTGCCAATAAAGGACCTATCTAAACGGAAGCACTGCAAATGCAAGAAAAGGGTAATATGATAACAAATTTAAAATATGAAGAGAGAGGCACTTGGGTATTAAAGATTGAAAAGAGCTTTTGAAGCTCAAGAAAGATTCCCAACAGCAATCGTGACTGTGTCTGTGTGGGAGACAATTTTGAAAGAAAAAGGGGTTCAAACACTTGGGACGCACTATGATGGAATAGCTAAAAAAGGCAAACATGTGATTAGGGGAATCGTCGATCGGGCCTGATTGAACCCAAAACTCACTTGACCCAACCCAAAAACTATGGGTTTTGGAAGCTTTGAAAACCACCCATTTTATTTTTATTTCTTTTTAAAGCCCACCCAACCCAAACCCCACACCCTTACACGAACCAACCACAAACATTCCCCCCACCGCGCCCGCGCCCAAAAAAAAACCCACACCGCCACCAACAAAACAAGCCACATAAACTCATGCTCATGTGGCATGTACACATACATACATTCATAATAGTTATCTAGATAAGTCAACACTGGATGTTGATGCACTTTGGAGTACCACCATCAGATAGACCAGGTTTGATCCCTTGGAGTGGAAGGGAAGCAGTGGAGTGCGCCTTATTTCTCAAGAATAGTTAAGGAGTTGAGAGATGGCTAAGAGAATATGGTTATTGAGTCTTATGGACACATTTAACAAAACCAAATGAAGGATCCCAGCAAGGAGTTGCACAGATTTATGTTGAAGGGTAGAGAAAGTTTTCTTTGTTAAAAGTTAACGCAAAATGCATTGGAGCATGATTTTTTTTTGTTTTTGTTTTTGTTTTTTTGTTTTTGTTTTTTTTTTTGAGCATTTTTTTTTTTTTTGGGGGGGGGGGGGGGGGGGGGTTCATCTAGGTTCTATTATACTGAATAATAAGAAGAAAAATAATATAATGAAGGCGGATGTGTGCTTCAGGGGGGTGCTGACATGCCTGTGGAACTCAGAAGAAATTTATCTAGGCTGGGTTGCTAACATGGTAGAGAAATGCTGCTTGAACATTGAGCAGCACAATAGTTCAAATGTTGTTGTAAAGCTGACTGTGTGGAGGAAACAAGCGATGAAACCAGAACAGACTCTAAATGAAGGCATTAGAGTGAAGTATAGGAGTTGCCAATAAAATATAATGCCGAGTGTCCTGGTGAAATTCCAAGCAGGATTGCTCAGGAATGCACACTACTAAGGATGTAAGAAGGTCTCAATAAGGAATGCAATGAATTTGTGTTGATGAATCAATAAAAGGGATTTGAACTGACGACAAAGAATTTATATTGATGGATCAATAAAAGGGATTGTTAGTCCTTAGCTAGTCACGGGACTTGAATCGAGATAACCAATGCGGCCACGCTCACCCTTTTTACCACAGAGCCAAGCTTGTAAATTTACGTGTCTAATTATTCCACTACCGGAGAATATCACATATACTCTTGCTAACTAGTTTAAAGGCAAATTACAAAACAGCCTTGCTACCTTAATGGATAGAAGTACTGCTGATCACTTGTAAAAGATGTTTCATTATGTGCTAGGCACTATGTTCGCAGAGTGCTAACAGCCAAGTCTCAAGAAACTGGGTGTTCTACGAGAATGGTAGCATTTGATGGACTACAAAAGGACTTGTATACGGAGACTGTTGGGTCCTCCATAAATTGAAATAGGAAACAATCCGAAAATAATTTCAATTTGCTGGATATCCAAGATGATGTAGTACATTGAGCACAAAAACTACTCATGTTAATACGTGGTCATCTCTTATGAAACATATTGTTAGAATGGCCACAAGTTAGTTAATATGGCGGAATTTGGGACATTCATCAAACATTCTAGTGGAATCTTCAATGATAAATGGACGACACTCAGGTGTCTTGAGGGTTCGAAAGATTCAGGAAACTTTCGAAAGCACTGAGCCAGGCTAACTCTCGGGTGCTCGGCTTTCGAAAGCTGATCAGAGCTTTCGAAAGTTATGAGAGAGAGTTGCTCTCCTGAAGGCACCTTTCGAAAGGTGATCCAAAGCTTTCGAAAGCTCTGCATCAAAATTTGTGAATCCGACACAAATTCAAATTCTGGTTCAAGTTGAATTTTGATTCTGTTTTTTACCCGAATTTTAGATATTTGATTTCCTTTCTCTGGCTAAAAGTATGAAATCCTTTGTGATCAATTGTATCTCATTGTAAACCGTTTGGTATTGAATAAAATCTTCTCTCTTCTGCCCCCAAGAACGTAGGTAAATTGTTGAACCTTGTTAAATCATTGTTCTCTCGGCGTATTCATCGTTCTGATCTCAACAAGTGGTGGTGCTTCCACATAGCGCACAACAAGTGGTATCACCAAGTAAATCAATTAGACCATAGCTCATAAAACAAGTTTAGACTTCTATGTAATATAAATTAGGCTCTAAGCCACATGAATCATTAGGAGTTATGAAGCTTTGTGAATTGAGGGGAAGACTTTCTATATCACCCATAAGAAATTAAAGAGCCTGCAATGATGCAAATATGACTTTAGCATGCCCGATTTTCCAAATAAAAATAGTCAAAAGGATTGAAACCATGAAGTTTGAAGTTGCTAGTTCTGGCAAACTTGGGTTTTTTGGAAGTTTCTAGACGAACAAACTTCTAGTTTAACATGACATTTTTAGTTGAGCATCTTTAATCATGGCTGAGAGATGCTAGATTTCAGGTCAATCAAGGTAAAAGTTTGAATATCATATACAAAGGTCAGAATTCTATCAGAGTACCATCAAGTAGGGTAGCCATATGCTATGTTCAGTGTGGGTGGAGGACCACTAGATTATTCAAGTTACTCTAAGCCTAGTAGGCAGCATAAATTTTATACAAAGAGGCCCTATTTATTGTTGCAATTCAGTCAGGGTCCATTGTTAAACCCCATTATACTACTAGGATAAAAGGTAAAAAAAAGTTCCTATCTAGATCGATTCCCCCCCCCCCCAAAATGACAGGACAGATTTTTCTACTATAAGAATTCCTTTCCTGGTTTTGGAAAGCAACCATATTTTGTTGTTCTAGTAACAGGCTTGGTGGTTGTGGATTAATTGAGAGTAATTTTCATAAATTTTGGCTCCTAAATTAGGATGATTTTGATATCTATTTATTACGAGAGAAAGCTTATTAAGTTTTAAGTTTTTTCAATTATAAGGTTGGTCCATCCGACCCCCTCCTAAATATTTTGTTGGGGGGTTGCATTATGTAGGTAGTGACACAACTTGAACTTTGTGATCTTTGTGTCACAAACCACATGCTTTATCAACTCTTCTCAAGCTCCTATTAATGAAGTATAAATTGCATGTTAACTTGGTTACATTTGAATAGAACTATTTATTGTCGGCTTAAGTTTTGATTGATGAGCCTCGGGTTTCTCTTTATCATAAATTAACAGTGGGAGACTTGATAGCTCTCAATCCTTTTCTAGGAACTCGATATAGATCATTCCTTTACACGTCCACTAACAAGAAATTCTACATCGTCATTGCTGTCAAGCGATGTCATAAATGTATCTTTCCATTAATAATTGCTTCTGAAATTTGAGGTTTGACAAATTTCACTTGTGGAATTAACTAATTTTCAGCAGATTGGAGGATTTAATTCGCCAACCAAGTTTGTCTAAACACCGCAATTTTATATCAACATATTTTCATTTCTATCAACATGTCTTGACTAGCGAATTAAATCAAATTATACCGATCTATATCCACTTACATCGACATATCTTCATTTCTCTCATTCAATGCACAATTGAAACTAGAACTTATTGAATGAATTTAATTGCACAATGAATAGTTCATTTTGTGAATGTGCACAAGCGCAAATGCAAGGAGAGCGGAGGTTCATGATAATTGTTTTGCCCAGCCTAACAGCCTATGTCCTTCACTTTTACGTTTACAAAATTAGCTTTCATTTTAGCCAAGAATAATATAGTATTCATTCTAGAGATGATAGGCTGTGGGAGAAGCATAGGGTGACTGCTCTCTGTGTTGGAAGGATCGTTCTCCGTGTGTGTGTATTTTCTATTTTCTTTTCTTTTCTTTCTTTTTTTTTCCTTTTTAGTGTGGGGTGGGTGGTTGTTTTGTGGCTGGGGGTTTGGGGATGGTTAGCAATGGTGATTGTTAACATGGTGATGTACAAAATACAAAATAGTCTA
Organism: Agave tequilana; assembly: GCA_038442645.1. Taxonomy (NCBI): domain Eukaryota; kingdom Viridiplantae; phylum Streptophyta; class Magnoliopsida; order Asparagales; family Asparagaceae; genus Agave; species Agave tequilana. Next base: position 60,295 of record JAVJIF010018542.1, read on the forward strand.
ATGGCATTGTTGAACAGTAATTCTTTGCCATTAGGAGCCACCAAGAGAAAAAGTGAAGAGATGGCTTTGCTATTCACACATGACAGTTAACAAAATGTAATTTTGGAACATACATCTCTTTGCATAAGATATGAGAGTTGGAACTTCTATTGCCCTGTACATGAAACCTCTATGCAAACATTTTGTCTTCTGTCAAGTGTATGTTAGGTGTCAACCAAACATGGGATATGTGCAAGTAGGACAGTTGTTTTACCTTAATCAATATGTACCCTAAGTTCACTTCTGAGACTAAGTAATTCACTAATGCGCAAAAAATATCAGTCAGATGCCATGCATCAGTCCAAACTTAATTATATTTGCAAGTTGCAACACAATCCAAGATATCAGATGGAACTCTTCTTGCATATAATTTGGATGGACAAATGCCAAAGAAGCAATTGGATGATCAGTAAAAAATCAGCCCTCTCAAAGGGAACTTGGACCTCTTGCTATTGTCTGCAAAGGATGATCTTCTCTGCATAAGAACTTCATAAAATGTAGACATGCATGTTGTAGTTCCTATCAACTAAAAATAATATCGACCAAGGTATGCCCATAAACATAAGATTGCCAAAGTTCACAAATCCCTCTGAAAGTAAAATTTTGTGGGTTTATGTAACTAATGGAAGAAGGATATGTCTGTCATGATAATTCATAAAAGTTGTCTAATTTAAGCATCAATCACATGACAACATTTTAGAGAAATGAAGCCAATGGGGAAAAGGGCAGGAAGAAATTATAAACATAATCATGATAAAAGAAAACACGTATTTGATTACCTTGACAGGAAATGTGCCTTGAGGTAACTTGGTTGTCAAAAGCTCTCTGAGCCTCCTCACAGCCTTGACTTTGTTCGCTAAAACATCAAGTAGTGGAAGAAGCTCATCTGTTTTCAAAGGGAAATCAGGAGTTAACCACAAAACAGGGCGCAACCCCTTCTTGTACTCACTTTCAAGCTTATTCGAATCGCCCGTGACTCCATTCTTCTTCTTCTTCCCCGTGCTCTTCTCTTTCCCCTTCTTAGCATCTGCTAACTCCTCCTTGCCACTGGATTCAGACTTAGTATGGCCATTCTCCGGTGCCAACTTTGAGGACTTCTTAAGGATCTTTGGGTCCTCGGCATCCTCTCCGTTACTCTTGGAAGCCTTTTTGTTACTCCAACCAAACCAACTTTTCCTCTCTTTTGTAACACCATTAGATTCAGAACCATCCACACTGTCCAACCCCGCATTCACCTCTTCCTCATCACCTCCCTCCAAGCTACCCATCTTAAGAGCAGAATCCAACTGCTTCCTCTCCTCTGCCGTCAGCACATCATCCAACCCCTCTTCATGGTCCCCCCCATTGGCCATCCTCTCATCACCATCAGCTGCAAATAACTCCTCATCAGTCATTGCACCCGGAACTCTCCTCGACTTCACGCTCACCATCACATGAAGCATATCATAAACCTTCGCCTTCCAACTCCCAACCATCTCCGTCCTCTCCTGCCGCCGCCAATTCAAGTGAGAAACCAGCTCGGCCTGCGTAACATCAATCCCGGGCCTATACATATTTGTCTGCGACATCAATGCCACCTCATGAGCCACCTCAGATTCCGTGGGCTTTGCTCCGGCCCCTTCCAATGCATTGGTAATCTCTTTCTCCTTATGTGCAAGAACAATCAATGACCCAGGGGGCAATTCCGGGGTGTTTGAATCTGCGGCCACTCCTTCCCCTAAAAAGAGAAATGTCTGATCCGATCGCTGGATCCTGAACCCATCAAACCCGGCAAGGGTCATATCTGCCCTGAGATTCGGTCCCCGCTTCCAAATTCTATAAGTATCTGACGGCGCAATCCTTCCAATAAACGGAATCACCGAGCTCTCGAAATGGAACGTGATCTCCATGTAAAAATCCCTAATTCTCGAAATGGACGACACGATTCTTGGCAATCTCCGACACCACTTGGCCCAAGCAAGAGGCTGGTAATGCCTGGCGATGATCATCGCAATCGATTCCTCACGAGTGCAGACGGCTTCCTGAAGGGCAGACCAGCCCTGGGCATTCTGAAGAGACCAGTCAGCGCCCGCAGACATCAAGATTTCGGCCGAGATCGGGTCGCGGAGGCGCACGGCGAGGTGGAGGGGCGTCTCGCGGTTAGGAACGTCACGGCGGTCAATGACAGCAGAAACGGCGTCGGCGGTGAGCTCAGCGGCGATGGATTCGGCCTCTGTGGTGACGTCACCGGCCTTCGGGAGGCGGGGGAGGGTCGAGACTAGGCGGCGGAGCGCCAGGTGATCGCGCCTGACAACCGCAAGGTGCGCGGGGCTGTGCGAGTACTTCGACACGTCCTCCATTATTTCTAATGTTTTGGATCTCGAAGAAAAAAATTCAATATTTACCCAAAATTGTTCAGGGGTAGAGAAACCCTAGAAGTCTCTAGCTCCGATTCATCAACAAAATTTTGAATATAAAACCTGTCTTCATTGAAAAATCTTCTCCCATCATTTGAAACCCTAGAATCAATCAGTTGATGCCCTCAGATCTAGAAATTTAATGAGAGCGCAAAAAAAACAGGTGATCTTGAATCGAAACAGAGATGAGATCGAAGAGAGAGAGAAATTGAGAGATCGAGATCTAATAAGGGTTTTTTCCTACGATCAATCCCTGCACGATTCCGCCATTGATGCTGACAGGAGACAGCAGAGACCACTCTCTCCCTCTCTTTTCTCTCCCCTTTGTTATCTCTCTCCCCCCAACGTCTCTCTCTGGTCTGGTCTCCTGCGTTGTAGGAGAGAGTAGCTAAATGGCCTCGTGTCGTCCAGGCAATTACGTGTGTGCCATCGCATGCCGTGTCACGTGGGCACCAGCACCGGTCGCTCTCTCCGATATTTGAGTTGGATCTCTCTGTTTGCCATCGGGTCCACGAAAAATTACAGTAAGACCGCGGTGGGCCGGTGCGGGCCCAGACCAAGATATGGACCCAATCAATGGCCCATATCTCAAATTTATGACAAAGATATATAGGATTTCTTAGATTAGATTGGAGATTTCTGTGGACCCGAAGATAATGACATGTCAACTATTCTATATTTTTATTTACTTAGTTTTATTTCTATTATTTAGGTTAGGGAATTTGAACTCGACTTCTCATGTTCACATTTTTATTGTTGCGTTAGATTTCAAAAATGTTTCGATTGAGATGAGTGAAAATGATTACACATCCACGACCATTCTCGCTTACTTGTTTTATCCTTCTCCAAAAAGTAAAAATCTCTCATTTACTTGTTACCACTACGTGTCTGTTTGGTTGTCGTAACTGGCCGTAATTCGTAGTTGTAATTGGTAAAGTCTTTTACAATTATAAATGAGTTACATGTATGTAAATTTTACGGTGTTTGGTTGTAATAAAATTGTAAAGTGGGAAAGTGTATTGTACTTTACGGTGTTTGGTTGTTGTAATATATATAAATCGTAAGTAAAAAGTTGACCACAAAATTAACTATTTGGTGATTTTAAAAGTTTTAATACTGCAAATAAATATTAAAAAAGTTAAATATTAAAATTTTTTAATATTAATATAAAAAATAATACAAATTTGTATGACCACAAAATTAACTGTAATTGGGCTGTAAGTGAGTGGTAACTGGGTTGCAAGTGAGTGTTAGTTGAGTTACGTAAGTCTTTTTACGAATTACGGTCCAAACAAACGCCGTAGTTGTAACTGGGTAGTAAGTCATTTATGAATTACGGAGTTTTACGCGAAACAAACGGCCTGTAGTGATAGTACTCTTGGGAAAAAAATTAAAATGGGAAGAATTACTCTTATACTCTTTAAAATTCTGAATTCTTGCTCACACTCTCCATTGAATCTTTAAATTTCTTGCTTTCATAAATATGTTTATTTATTAGTGATCATAAATAACAGTGGAACAAATTAAACCAGTTCTCACATTAGGTCAGATTAGTTCGAGTTGGTGCAGCAGCCAGTTTGATCCTTTTGCCTTCTGAAGTTGCCAGGAATCATTATAAAAACCACAACCACAAAATCTTTGGTCTTCAATGCTACTGTTTCCTCTCACATCATGAGTACTGCAACCTTTATCATTAAACAATGAGCTTCATCTGCTCATCTTTTACCTTTACCAGGTACAAGGGAGGCCCCATGACAGTTAGAGAACTTGCTCTTTCTCTCTCTGCTTTGGATACCTGAGCTTTAAACAACTTCATGATCCCATATAAGCTTCAAGAATAACAAGCCCCTTAGACTCATCTCTCACGTTCAGCAGCACCCTGTGTTGCTTCTTTGGAGAACATAGAGAGGATCTATAATGGCTTTTTGGAAAGTTGATCTTTCGTTTAAATCTCCCCCCTGGACCATTTGCATGTGATCTCCGTCTGCCAAAAAGAAGAGAGAGAGAAGGGATGCCAACCACATGTAACGCAAATGCAAGGATAAGAGTCACAGGATTTGTAGAAAAATTTAGGGTTTCAAGTTTCAAGTGGTCCTCGTCTTCTAACATTATGATACTGAAATCTTGTGCTACAGGTAAAAATTTCAAATTTCGTGAAATATTCTCTTCGTATAGTCTAAGCAAAATTTCTCTGAGACACTGAAACATGTGATTTCTGTAGACTTTTCTAAGCTATCAATATTCAGTTCGAAAATTTTACTCTTGAGAAACCTGAACTCTACAAGACACCAGAAGAAGCTTACAATTTACAAAGAGTTTGTAATGTTCTCTGCTGAAAACTGTTGCAAGTGCAAGGCCTATGTTTCCCAAATGTTAAAGTTTCTCAGACAAAAAAACACACAAAACTTTGAGGAACAACTCAGCCAGGAACAAACTTTCTGTGTGGTTTTTTTCTTTTTCTTTACTTTTCTTTCACTCTTTTTTTTTTTTTTGGTGTGGGGGTTGCTGGTGTGCTTAGTTTAGCCCAGGAGAGCCCACAAGTCAAATATCGATTCTTAGGCTTCTGCTAAAATGGGCCTATCAGCTCTTAAACAAGAGAATAAGATGCAAGTCTTGACCTTCACTATAGATTTTGTCAAAAAAAAATTTGAAAGAGTGAGTGGAGCGTTGAAGTTGTTCTAATTTAAGACTTATTAATGGAAAAAGCATTCTTGAAACTAATTCTAAGCATCTCTAATCGCGTTGCAAATTGTTGCAAATCTCTAATTTGCACCCTGATGCAGCTCCAATGGAGTTGTTTTTTTTTACTCCAAAATGGTGTAACCCTCCAAAAGTCTCCGTTCCTCCATGCATAGAGGAAATTTAATTCTTATTTTACTCCCTTCAACAACATATAACTTTTTACTTATTCTACTTTTGTTTTTTTAATTTATATACTAGTTACTTAAAATCAATATAAATTTAAATTTACTAGTTATTTTTTAACAAAAATTATAACAAACGGATGAGACCGTCTCATCGATAATTTTAAAATGAGATTAATTTTTATATTTTTAGGATTTCTATAGAAACAAGTAAAAGAAGAAAAATTGAAGGAGTCCTAAATGGAAGGGTGTGGTTAGAGTTCACCCCTCCATTTAAGCATATTCTATGAAATATTCTCTTTGGGTTGATATCGTTCTAACGCTGATGAACTCTGAAAGGAACCTTCAGGTAGGGATAATACTTGAATTCACGAGTAAATTATTCGAATCCATGGGTCAAAGATAGCAACTCGAATCCACAAGCAATTTAATAGGGAAAAGCACAATTGAATTTATCAAAATTATTGTGTACAAACTAAAATACAATGAAATTTAAATAAGCTTTAAAAGTAGTAGTCTAACCTAATTAGAAAAAAAAACAAAAATAATTTGGAGTCTAATTGGACTAGAAAACGAAATCCTAAACAGATCCTGAAAAACAGTCGACGATAGTTCCAGTCGACTAGTACTAAGGACTGATTGACTGATAAGAAGTCCATAAAATTTTCCAA
>JAVJIF010018543.1:0-25428 GCA_038442645.1 Agave tequilana
GGAGGACGATCAATTTCCAAATGGGGTCAATATTATCATGTGAATAGTATATGTATATTGCAGTGTCAACATAGCTGTCCAGGTTACAGGTAGGAACTAGGTTTCTCTTTATGTCGAACCTGGCTCTGCTACCACTCTGAAACGCCCCGATCCTAAAGATACGGGGTCGTTATGGCGACGTATATACGCGAGGATAATACCCCACGTATATACGCTAAGCCTAAGTTTAAACCTGAACAAGTTATAATTTAAACCAGATCACTGCAATAATACATATAAGGCTACACATGATAACATATGAATAATGACAAGAATAAGGCAGTTGAAAGCGATAAAAGATAGAGTCATGAAATAACAAGAATATAATGACAGGCTTAATGCGATATACAAGAATCAAGGAATATAGCAGGAACATGAATGCAAAAGTACCAGAATGGTGACTGGGATAGAACTGAGTTGATATGACAGAACCAGGAAATAATATGAAAGCTAAAAAAGTAAGAGTACCAGAATATAATAAGAGAAGCTCCAGCTATTCGCAAAGCGTACCGTCTCATCGAACACCTGCACATAGAAACAATCGTCTAATAGCTGGACGTGCAAACCCAGGGTCGTCAGAAGCGACCATAATGAGTGTGTGTGTAAAGGGGAAACAGCTCGTGCAGAAGAAACCATGTGCATAATAATAATAAGGACAACTGCAGATAGAAAGACTAATAACACAATAAATACTGAACAGTAACACACATGATGAAACATGAATACAGATAGCAGTCAAATGCACCACTGTAAATATGCAATCAATGTCAATATAGGCATCCATCACATGTCACTAAAACTGGTATCCAAGTCTGGTCATAAGTCTGGTCCTGGTTATAATCATATGGTCCTGGTTACAATCATGAATACAGTCATGTGTCATAAGGCAGGGGTACCCTTCAGGTATAATACAATGTGTTCATTCAATTCATTCAATAACAATCAGTAATGTTCTACGTTTATCTTTGTCACTTTCCCACCAGCGTCCCACAACATCCGACAGTTTCACTCTGGAGCCCGCACATCCAGTAGAACTCATCCGAACTCCGATATGCTGGTATCATTGTTCGAATAGGAAAAGAGAACCAAATAACATGTATCCTAGGGTTATCATCATACAAGTGCGTGTGGATGCTAATAGGCACTGAGAATGCAATATCACGCTAACACCAGGTGGCACAATCAATAGATAGCCCTGCAGATTCAAGAGGTGGCCCCCACAGATTCAAGAGGTGGCCCCCACCACATGTGTGGTGTGGCACTTTGCTCCGTGTGGCACTTTGCTCTGAGGGGAATGGATTCTAGAGGTGGCCCCACGGATTCAAGAGGTGGCCCCCACCATGTATATGATGTGGCACTTTGTTCCGTGTGACACTTAGTTCCATTCAGGATTCACCGGACGCTAGTACGATTGTGGGATACATCCTCGTCATCCCGACACCAGGCGGCAAAACCGCCGGACGCCGGTTTGACTGTGCTATTAAACGTCAACAGTACATGGGATATGGGTACCGGGTACAGGAGTCCAGATGTCAAGTAACAGTGATACAGTCATATGTCAAGTCCAGTAAAAGGTGTCTAGTGTACAGTCAGTGAGGTAATGCCATCAATAACAATCAATACCTTATGCCATTTCAATTACTGGGATGCTACTGGACGGTAACAATATCAGTACAGTAATGATCAATCAGTAATCGTATACACGGTGAACAATATCAGTAACAGTAACAGTAACAGTAATCGTGTATACGATGAACAATAGATTGTAACGTGGTTACGGTCAAACAATCATTTCCCAGTAACTTTCAATAACATGGATATAATAACAGTAACAGTCTAGCTACTGCTCAACGAACGGTCTCAACTAAAGCTGACCATAATCTCATCCATCCATGCTAAAGAGATATCAATAACTTATAGTCTCAATACAATTCTCATGAATTACTAAGTATCAGTCCGTATCAGTGCAATCCAAAACGGTGACTATCATATCAATGAATCTGTAATTAGTCCTCTCCTCAACACCGATATGTTCTAATCCTATACCCTCAACAACTGAGATCAAATAATAACTATTATCAAACTCCAAAAATGTAGATCACTATCATAATAAGTCATCTCTGATAACTGAAATAGTCAATAACTAATCATGAAGTATATAGTATGTCCTCGAGATCATCAAGTCAACATATACTGAATCATATCGAAGTAAAGGAATCATCCTCAAATAACTTATGGTCTAGAATATCTACTCTTGGTACTCAACATCAACAACATATCATCTACAGATCCCAAATGCCAACAATGTCCATCTCATCTCAATATCAGTCAGGCTCCAATGAAAGGAATAAAGATTCTGGATACTTCTAACTCAAGATCAATCTAAGACACAACTCAACTCATCTAGTCATATCTGATATGTCCTCAATTACTCAACTAAATAAGTCATGTCTAATCATTGAACATCATTCAATGTAAATAACATAAGTCTAGATCAATCCCGAGTCATTACAACCAACTCATGATTCCAATAGTTCCAATCAATCGAGTATCAATACACATCACGTAATCCGACACATTAATCACCAATCCGACATACATCAACAATATCCAGTACTAGTCCTCTCATTCAAACATACAACTCCGATTCATAAGTATTCACAATTCCTCCTCATATTAAGATCCATCACGATATCCCAACACTCAGTATCACAACATATCATAAACATGCATCTAAGTTCTAACATGATAAGTCAAGTCATTCCATCATATATCCATCCATAATATATCCCTCGATATCATATACACCATCTATATTCATTACACAACTCATGGGTGAAGTCCACAATCTACAAACAAACTATACCTAGCTGACAGGCTAACAGTAGTCGACTAGGAACTATATACAAGTCGACTAGGAGAAGGTGTAGTCGACTAATCAAGTGGGTCAAGTCGACTACACCAAGGCCAAGTCGACTGACAGGGTAGGGCAAGTCGACTGATACAGATACAGAGAGTTACACAGCTCCAGGTCCAACCATTAGTCGACTAGGGCAAAAGGATAAGTCGACTAATCAACTGCTAGTCGACTATAAAGGTGATCAAGTCGACCAGCAGGGAAAACAGAGAGTTCAATATTACCTGGAAGGAAGCCTAGTCGACTAGGGGTCTTGGTGTAGTCGACTAACAGAGGTGTTAGTCGACTAATATCAGGTATTAGTCGACTAATACCTCTGCCAGAACACAAATCAGAGATATACAAAAGTCTATTCTCCCACACAATAAAACATGTAAGTACAACCTCTCTTGCACACATATCAACATACACAATCACTACTATAATCTATGTACATGTACACATGAAAATATAGTTAAATCGATGTACATAAATACGAGGAAATCAAGGAGGAGGAGAATTCACTCACCTTGGGGAATCTGGTCGTCGCCGGGCGAGTCGCTGTTGTGAACGCTGTGGTAGCGTTCCTCGCTGTCGGACTGCACGGGAGGGTAGCCAGGGAGCTGGAGAAGCCCTGGCTGCAAGCTGGCGATCTCGCGCTCGCCGGAAGGGCCTGGAATTGCCGCTCGCTCGCTGCCTGCGCGCTCGATCTGGATCTGTTGTGCGCAGTCTGGAAACGCTGCCGTGCTGGACTCGGCCAGGGCTGGTTCTGCGGCTGTCTGCGCTCGCTGGATCTCGCCGGAGGTGGAGGGGGCTGCTCCGGATCTGCAGGGAGGAGGTTGGGCACAAGGGAGGTGCGCCAGGCCTAGATCTGAATCTGGTGCTGCCTCTCGCTGTTGGCCTGCTGTGCTAGCTGCCGGCCATCAAGGGGGAGGGGCGACTGGGCCTGCTGGATGGCTGTGGTCGCCGCGCTGCTGCTGCACTAGGGAAGGAAGAGGGCGCCTGCTGCTGTCCAGATCTGGATTCCGCTGTTGGTGCGCCAACAGGAGATGGCGGCTGCTGCTTGCTGTAAATCCGCTGGTTGCTGGGTTGTCCGGCCAAAGCAAAGGGAAGGAGGGTGGGGCTCCTGGTGCTGTGGGTTGCGCAGGAAGCAGCCAAGGGAAAAGGGTGCGGCTGCTATCGTGGGGAGGAGAAACAATTAGGTTTAGGTTTAGGGTTAGAAAATAAAAGAGAGATTATATATGGTGAGTTAGTTATTGGGTATTGGGTCAACTAATAACGGATTGGGTCCAAGTAGATAAGGGGTATTGGGTTTAGGCTAGCGGGTATGCCAACGGGTGGGATCCAATTAGGTAATCGGGTATAGGATTAGGAACGGGCCATGGGCCATGGAATCCAAACGGGTAAAGGGTAATCAAAGTAATGAGTAAAGAACCCAGATGGGTAAATAGGGAATAGGGTGAGAAGCTAAACAAGGAGACCACCACCTGAATGAATAACATTAGTACCAATGTCAATATTAAAATAAATAGAGAATATAATATTTTCACTAATAATAATTAATAAACACCGACAATAAAATAGAAATAACACTAATAGAAATAAATAATAATGGAAGAATAATTTGTCATTTACTATTTGAAAATAATTTGCATATCCAACAATAATAATCAAGAGAGAAATAAATTAACTTGATAATTAAAAATAACCGATGAATCAAAATAAATACTTGAAGAAAATAAAATTACAGTAGTTTAGATTAGGGATATTACACTTCGATCCAAAAATCTCTAAGCTTCGCAACTAGGAGGTGATGGATAAATACCTGGCTCGGCTCGCTACGACTTTCGTTGGAGCCCCAGAATAAAAGTTGAGTTTTGCCCCAACAGTTGATGTTACTTCAGCTCTGCCTGATAAGGAGGGTGTGTTTGCATCCCCTAGTGCTGTCACTTGGATTAAGGCTGCCAATGATGAAATTCGTTCGTAGCATTTTGACTTTTAATGGAGTCACCCCTTCTCAGCTATTGGCAGTGGCCTGGCGTACAGTTCTGGAGTTCGAGGCCCTTTGTGACTTATATGCTATCGAGGCTTGTCATTGTGAGGTTTCAACCGCGTACTTGCTGCAAAAGAGCACCATAGGTGCTCGATATTTATTCCCCAGAGCAGGGTGGAAAAGATTATCATCAACATGGTCGAGAGCCCGTGGCATGCGGGACTTCGTGGTTCGGGTGTTCGACCCATGGGTTGTCGACTCGGAGGAGGGACACAAGGTTATCCTGGCTGTCTGGAATTTTGATGTAGGTGCTCGTGGGGGAACCTTGCCTATTGTCGATGTTGAATAAAAATTAAGAAAGTTGGCAGTCGTCAACTTTAATAATCACAATTGGAGTTGACTGCTAAATCTGGACAGACCTCTGGTTCTGCCAGTTATTCCAAGGTTGCCTGCGTCGGCTAAGGGTCAGCTCGCCCCCGAACTTGAGTCTGTTCAGGAGGAGAGCAATCCTGACTCCGAGACAGAGTCTGCCCATGGGTAGCCAACCGGTCGTTAGTCTCGGAAAGCCGAAGGTCAGAAGGGAGAAGGCTTCTGACAAGAAGAAGAGAGCACTTGTTCCATCTTTGCACCTTTCGCGATCGGGGGTATGTTCTAGATTTTTCTAATTTTTTTTGTGTGGAAACTATTTCCCGATGGCTTGTTTTTTTTTTATAGAAGAGGTGCAGGCTCAAGTTCGATGAATCTGATGTTGAGGGGATGATGAGCTTGCTGGAAGCTGTGATCACTCCCCCATGTACATTCGCAATGCAGCCCCATATTGCCATGGAGGGTAGGGTTAGATCCTTGGTTTGTGTGGAAAGATGTTTTAAGGAGTTCACTTTCCCTCGGGACTGCTGAGGAGGTCACAAGTACAACTCTGATGGTGCTAACCGGGCCTTCCACTGCTAATTGTCCCTGAGGATGGACCTGAGGTAATGGCGCCCCTAGCCTAGATGACACTGGGCTCGGGTCCTCACGTGGACTCGAGAGGTGGATGTTGCTGAGTTTCTTCCGTCTGGTGACGGTGCAGGGATCATGGGAGGTGTTGGCTCCTCGGGGGCTGCCTCCCAGCCCTCTCGGTACCTTCGAGATAGACTGGTACCGATCTTGAATTTGGATTGTTCCTCCGAAGGTGGCTGTCGAGGTGGCTCTTGGGTATGGAGATTTTCTCAGAGGGCTTGAAGAACTCAAGGCCCTCACCTTAAAGGAGAAGAGACGGTGCATGAAGAATGAGGTGTTCAGAGTAAGTAGCGTGGTGACTTTGTCTAGCGTTATTTGTTTCAGGGTCGTCTGACTCTTGGCCTTCTTTTCACGATGCGGTACTCATCTTGGAGTTGCTAGACAAACATCGGGCCAACCTCAAGGTGAAGGAGGCAAGGTGGTTGATTTGCACCGGGGGATAGAGGAGCTTAGTGCTGCGGGGCAAGTAGCGACTAAGGAGATCCGTCGGCTGAAAGAAGATTTTGTGCCGTGAAGACTCACTCAAGTTGGAAGAGGAGTTGGTGCAGCTCTGAGAGGAGCTAGCGCGACTCGGGGAAGAGCTCAGAGTCCTCCAATGGAGTGCCTTAACGATGACTTAGCAGGGCACAGATTGCCCTAGATGACGCCAAAGCGCGCGAACAGGAGGCTGTAGTCGAATGTCAACGCGCGTTGAAGGTGTTTAAATTCAAGAAGTATAAAGAGGGGTCCGAAGATGGGAAGTGTGAGGTGTCTCCGAAGTACTCACTTGATATCGGGTTCTTCCTTAGGGGAGAAGGTCAGGATCCTCCCGAGGGTAGTGCTACCCATGCTACCGGGGTAGAGGCCTCTCACAACCCTTTATCTAGGGATGCAACACCCTTAACGTCGGGCCTCCTGCCGATCGCGCTTGACACAAAACGGGTACCTGATATTCCTAGGTTAGGGTTGGGGAGACTTCTCCGAATTTTCTGTCCAGCGACGCTATGCTCATGGTGATGGGCCTTCCGCCGGTGGTTCTCGATCCTAGGCAGGCCGACCGGGCTCTACTTCATGACCTTTCGGTAATAACCAAGTGAGTGATTGAGGGTTTGTCTTCTTTGGCCCCCATTTTATGCTGTTGGTGGTAATGTATGATGTAATCTTTTAAAAAGCAATGTTAGATTTCTGGGTTTCGCCTCTTTTTAATATCTTATTCTTTATATGTTTTAAGGCCGTCACTAGTGTGGGTCTAATAGGCTTCTTCCGCTCATCTTCTGACTTGATGGTCGGTGGTCAGAGGGAGAGTTTTCAAAGGCTGGGGACGTCCCCCACTTGCATAGGTTTGGAGAGGTTTGTGCTTCGGGCGAGAAACTGTCCGAGGAGATCAGAGGATCTGGGCCTGAGAAAAGAGGCGGAGATGGGGATAGACCTGGATGATAAGCCTGGATCCTTGTTGGATTCTTTGAACGCCTGGTGGGAGAAAGTAGCCATAGGGGACCTCCCGGGGATTCCTGGGCTTTCTCGCCCTGTAGAGCTCAAGCTACTCGACTTCTTAACCTCTCCGAAGTACTCACTTGATATCGGGTTCTTCCTTAGGGGAGAAGGTCAGGATCCTCCCGAGGGTAGTGCTACCCATGCTGCTGGGGTAGAGGCCTCTCACAACCCTTTATCTAGGGATGCAGCACCCTTAACGTCGGGCCTCTACCGACCGCGCTTGACACAAAGCGGGTAGCTGATATTTCCTAGGTTGGGGTTGGGAAAACTTCTCCGAATTTTCTGTCTAGCGACGCTGTGCCCCTGGTGACGGGCCTTTAGCCGGTGGTTCCCGATCCTAGGCAGGCGACCCGGGCTGCCGTTGAAAAAGAAACTCTTCCAGCCTCTACTTCATAGCCTTTCGGTAATGACCAAGTGAAGGATTGAGGGTTTGTCCTCTTTGGCCCCCATTTTTGTTATTGGTGGTAAAATATGATGTAATCTTTTGAAAAGAAATTGTTAGGTTTCTGTGTTCCGCCTCTTTTTGAATATCTTATTCTTTATATGTTTTAAGGCCGTCACTAGTGCGGGTCTAATAGGCTTCTTCCGCTCATCTTCTGACTTGATGGTCGGTGGTCAGAGGGAGAGTTTTCAAAGGCTGGGGACGTTCCCCGCTTGCATAGGTTTGGAAGAGGTTTGTGCTTCGGGCGAGAAACTGCCCGAGGAGATCAGAGGATCTGGGCCTGGAAAAAGAGAGGCGGAGGTGGGGATAGACCTGGATGATAAGCCTGGATCCTTGTTGGACTCTTTGAACGCCTGGCGGGAGAAAGTAGCCATAGGGGACCTCCCGGGGATTCCTGGGCTTTCTCGCCCTGTAGAGCTCAAACTACTCGACTTCTTAACCTCTCCGCTGGATCATGAACTAATTTCTCATAACATGATCATGACTGGTCATAAGAAGAGGGTGGACGACGTCCTTCAAAAGAGTCTTGAGCTGCTAGAGGCGAGTTATTCATTGAGGAGGGAGAAGATAGAGCTTGAAGAGAAGCTCTTGAGCTGGCTTCTGAAGTTGCAGAAGGCATTGGAAGAGGTGTCAGATCTTCAAGAGAAGATGGATTCTGCCCAGTCAGAGATCCTTACTCTTTTGAAGCGATCGACAGGGGCTGTTCTGAGAAACTGGCGCTCGAGAATAATTCTCGAGCCGTCCAGAGTAGCTTGGAGAGTCGCGATATGGATGTGGAGGAGTTGAGAACTGAGGTCTCACGCTAATCGGATCGTTATGATAATTTATGGCTTGCCCATGGAACATTATTGAATGAGGCGCAGAAGCTGCATTTCGAGGTCATTGGCCTTAGATTGGGCGTCCGTGTAGAGGGTGTTGGGGTAGGCTTGGGATCGGGAATTGGATTCCCGAGGGCCCTAGCTTCCGACATAGAGGGCCGAGTCGTCAGTCTGAGACATTATCTGACCGTATCGAGAGCTCTGGCAGTTGGCATGTGAGAGCTCAGAGAGGATGGACGGACGGGGGTAGCGGTCACATGTGTGAACGGCCGGGCTAACCCATTTTTGTATAGATGATTGTGTCCATGAGATGTGTCATCCATTTTTTGTGGGTTGAATTGTTGTTTTGATGCTCCCGTGTGATGCCTTGTGTCTTTGTTTGTAGGAAGTTGTCGGGGGTAGGGTCTGATATAGGCTGCTTTGACCCACTCGGATTGTTGTCAAGGTGAAAACCTGTATAGGCCGACTCTGAGAAGTCTTAGTGGGCGAGCCCCCGTCTTTCAGGGACTTCTCGAGGGATAGCCGCGGGAGCTGTCTTTCCCTCATAGCCATCAGGGTAGGACCCGATGTAGGTTGACTCATTCAGGTTGTCGTCAAGGTGAAAACATGTTCAGGCCGACTTCAAGCAGTCTTAGTGGGCGAGCCCTCGTCTTTCAGAGGACTCCTCGAGGGATAGCCACGGGAGCTATCTTTTTCTCATAGCCATCAAGGTAGGACCTGATATAGGCTGTTGATTCATTTGGGCTGCCATCAAGGTGAAAGCCTATCTAGACTGACTCCGAGCAGTCTTAGTGGGCGAGCCCCCGTTTTTAAGGGGACTTCCCGAGGGACAGTCGCGGGGGCTATCTTTCCCTCATTCGTCAGGGTAAGACCCGATATAGGTTACTTGATCCACTCGGGTTGCCCGTCAAGGTGAAAACCTGTCTAGGCTAACTCCGAGCAGTCTTAGTGGGTGAGCTCCCGTCTTTCAGGGGACTCCCCGAGGGATACCCGCGGGATTGTCTTTCTCTCATAGCCGTCAGGGTAAGACCCGATATAGGCTATTAACTAACTCAGGCTGCCAACAACAACAACTAAGCCATTTGTCCCAAGTATTTGGGGGTAGGCTACATGAACCAAGAGAATTACGCTGGATCAGGCACATGGATCAGCTTTCTCCACTCATTCCTATCGAGCAATATGCCTTCACTAAGACCTTTAGCCTCTATATCTTGTATTACCTCGATCCATATTTTCTTCGGTCTCCCCTACGCTCTTTTAACTTGTTCTAAATTGATACGCTTTACTCGTTGGACTGGCGCATCTGTTGGTCTACGTCGCACATGACCAAACCATCATAGGTGGTTTTATCTCATCTTCTCTTTTATAGAGGCTACATCTATCTTAGTACGAATATCCTCATTTCTCAACTTATCTCTCCGCGTGTTACCACACATCCAACGAAGCATACGCATCTCAGCTACACTCATCTTCTGGGCATGATATCTCTTATAGCCCAACATTCTGTGCCATATAACAAAGCTGGCCTAATAGCAGTCCTATAAAACTTTCCCTTCAGCCATAACGGAATGTTACAATCACATAAAACTCCTATTATGCTCTTCCATTTCAATCGGGTTGCCGTTAAGGTGAACACCTGTCTAGGCTGATTTCGAGCAGTCTTAGTGGGCGAGCCTCCGTCTTTCAGGGGACTTCCCGAGGGATAGCCGTCGGGGCTATTTTTCCCTCATAGCCATCAGGGTATGACCCGATATAGGTTGTTGACTCACTCAGGCTGCCGTCAAGGTGAAAATCTGTCTATACCGATTCCGAGCAGCCTTAGTAGGCGAGACCTTGTCTTCAAGGGACTCCCCGAGGAATAGTCGCGGGGGCTGTCTTTCCTCATAGCCATCAATGTAGGACCCGATATAGTCTATTTGACCCACTCGGGTTATCATCAAGGTGAAAACCTGTTTAGACTAACTCCAAGCAGTCATAGTGGGTGAGCCCCCGTCTTATAGGGGACTCCGCAAGGGATAACCACGAGGGCTATCTTTCCCTCATAGCCGTCAGAGTAGGACCCGATATAGGCTACTTGACCCACTCGGGTTACCGTCAAGGTGAAAACCTGTCTAGGCTGACTCCGAGTAATCTTAGTGGGCGAGCCCCCGTCTTTCAGAGGACTTCCCGAGAGATAGTCGTGAGGGCTTTCTTTTCCTTATAACCATCAGGGTAGGACTCTATATAGGCTGTTGACTCACTCGGGCTGCCGTCAAGGTGAAAACCTGTCTAGGCTGACTCCTAGCAGTCTTAGTGGTGAGCCATCATCTTTCAAGGGACTCCCCGAGGGATAGCCGCTTGGGCTGTCTTTTCATCATAGCCATCAGGGTAGAACCGAATATAGGTTGCTTGATCTACTAGGATTGTCGTCAAGGTGAAAACCTGTCTAAGCTGACTCCGAGCAGTCTTAGTGGGCGAGCCCCTTCTTTCAGGGGACTTTCCGAGGGATAGCCTCGGGGGGCTGTCTTTCCCTCATAGCCATTAGGGTAGGACCCGATATAGGCTTTTGACTCACATGCATTCGTTATATCTGGAAAAGATATGAAAATAAAAGAGTTTGCATAATTTCATTGGATGTTACGTAGTTTCACATGCGGTATTGCTTCGAGTGGGAAGTACATTGCTCAGTGGTACTGTTCCCGTCCCGGGTGGTGTCAAGGAGCGGCGTCTCAATTGACAGTTTCGGTAGGGGTCTCTCTGACTTCAGGGTCTTCCTCTGAGCTGAGGATTAACTCATCCAAATATTCTCGTTGAACTAGATCCTCGAGGTGTCATTGGAGTGCCCAACAATGCTCATGGCGTGTCCTGACTGCCATGAAAGGAGCAACTTCCTGCTTCAAGAGAGTTTGGGTCGTGTCTGGCTGTCTTAGAGAGTTTCAACCAGGGCTGATACTTGACGTTGTGGAAGATCTGGTTGATGGGAGGTTCGGGGGGTGAAGGTGATGGAGCCTTCGGCCTTCGCCGTATCGGGGGAGCGTCCTCCGGGGGAGCTAGGGCTCGGCGTCCCTTTGCGCGTTTCCTCGAGCTGTTGGCTGAAGGTTCTTATGGTCATCGTGTGGGACATTCGCTTTGGATCGCATCCTGTTAAGCTTAACACGTAGGTCGGTTGGAGTTGCGGGTATTGATAGGCCTCAGAGGAAGAGCCCACCAAGACTTCTCGAGTGCCTAACTCGATGACCCACTGTTGCACTTCTCGTAGAACTTTTCTTTGTGTGAGCAACTGATGATTGACTTGTGTTACTGCCTTGCGCTCGCGCTCCGCCATGTTGCGGTGGATGGCGACAAGTTCTCGCTCACGATCGGCCTTCGCCCTGGTGCTCATCCAACCATCATCACAGATTAATCACCATCTAGACAAGCTGTCCTCAGGAGAGGGCTGTTGGGTCAAATTCATCAGATGTTGACGTCGCGACGGAAGGTGCTCCTGTGTACCATGATCGTTGTATGACGATGTCTTCGTGGAAGGGTTAAGGTGTTGGTTAGCGAGAGATCTCAAAGATCTTGAGTTCAGCTCTCAACGAAATCACCAAATGCACTGGGTAATTCTTAGGGAATCAATCCACGTATCAAAATAGAGAAGTGAATATAGCCAAATCACAACAAAACCGATCACAAACACAATGAAAATACATGAAAAACCTGAAAAGAAAAAAAATCACACAGAAAGAGAAATTCAACTATGTCAATGGCGATTACAAAAGGATTCTCTGGATTCAGGTGAACTTGATTCAACCCTTTCTTATTGGAAGGGGTCCCTATTTATATAAGTCATGTCAAATAGATAAGGCTAGGGAATCCTATTTTAGTTTGAATACCTAAATTTTTTATCTTGATAAAAGTCGAGCTGAATGTCTCGGTTTGAATTGATACAGGAGAGAGTCCATCTCTATCTTGTGGTTCATCCTTGGCTGTAGGTAGAGATGAACTGCCCCCGGAGGTTACTACCTCATTTGAATTAAGATTGGACTCAAGGATAGAGTTTTCTATAATCGGATCTGATTCTCTGTTAATCAACCGACCAGTTTGAAATATGTAATAGGTGAAGATGTCGGGCTAAATGCTTTGAAAGTAACTACGTGTCGCACATCCGTCGAAGGTTGACTGGACACTGTGTCACAATCATGGGAGGATCAGAAAGTGACCACTACACACTTGTAAAATTTCACTGGATTCATCTCCGAAAATTTAAGATTTCTTTAAAGCATTGGTATTTTTATGGCAAGTTATTGCCATGAATTCCTTGATATGTTGGAGTTTCCTTGACTGTGAATGTTGAAACTTGTGTGATACATTATTCAAGTCATTTGGATTGATTTCTATAGTAAAAGTCTCAAAATTCAGCTAGAGATTCTTTTTCACATTTTTATCTGGCATATTTATGTACTATATATCTAAATGTTCACTTAATTTTGAAAATGCATTTATCTTTTTATGGATTGTTAGTTTCTAACAGCTATCAACATTTTTTAGTGTACCTTATGTTATTGGATTAGGTGGACTCTCGGCAACAAGGATTTGGACCCTGACCCTGCTAGTGACACTATTCATTCATTACACTGCTCTTATTTCTTTGTGTTGAACTGACTATGCTATACGAAGAATCATTTTCAATCCTTTTAAACCCTCATCAAGGTCAAATTTGGGTTTCAAGCTTAAAAATTATGCCACTTTGATTTGACTTATTTGATCAACATACGGCATTTTAAAAATCATTGTAAGTTTATGTGCATGTTGACATGCAGGTTCTTACCTCTATTCACAACTATCTGAATACACAAGGATTCATAGCTCAATTCTGCTAGTGGAACCTACCCAATATATGCACTTCTTGTGTTGACTTTGAGTTTGACTTGTCTTTCCTATATAAAGAGTCTTTAACCCCTTCAA
Organism: Agave tequilana; assembly: GCA_038442645.1. Taxonomy (NCBI): domain Eukaryota; kingdom Viridiplantae; phylum Streptophyta; class Magnoliopsida; order Asparagales; family Asparagaceae; genus Agave; species Agave tequilana. The sequence continues at coordinate 13,587 of JAVJIF010018543.1, forward strand.
GCCCCCCTGTCAAGGTCATGTTGGGTTCAAGCCTCAACATTTATGTGTCATTGCCTATTTGGTGTGCTTAGGACCTTCAAGAATTAATTGCCCCTTTATGTACATGTTGCTAGCTAGGTCCTAATAGCAATTTTGTATGCCTAAAATATCTATATATGATATCTATCCATAATATCCATACCATATGACTGATTTTTTATTTAAATCACAATAGCTGGGAACTTTGTTTTGCTACTGAAATAAATTCTTATATCCTCTAATGTCATTTGGGTTCTCTTCTGTGCTGCTCTCAGGATATTGTTATTGGGACTCCTGATCACAGTGAAGAATCTTATTGAAACAGGTGATTGTTGTTTGAAGGGTGTCTTTTGTGGTGAGTGAAAGTTCAATTGATTCTTTTAGCTATATGCTCACTAATCTCAGACATTTTGTAAATACAATCTGAGAGACATTTATATATTTCATAATTTCATAGGAAACATTTTCTAGACCCAAGATTTTTCAGCAAATATGACAATGAGATATACTTCATATAACACAATTCAGTTGACAATATTTTTTACATTGATATATGATCTGAAGACATGCATATATTTCAATTTTTTCATAGTGACATTTTGTGGTCTCAAGATCATCCATCTCTTATCTTTTGATTAGTGAATTTCAGCAAAAGCTGCACTACTTTAGACTACATGGACTTCAATGACAATATTTTTAATATTAAAACCTTGAACCTTTCTTCCTAAACGCATTGAACATATCTAGTGAAAACTTTGTTTGTAACATCACCTACCTAGACTTCCCATCATGTGGTTAGGATGAAAGGCTAAGCCACTAAGGCTTCATGTCACCTTAGATTGATATTTTCTAGTCTTGTTATAAGGGACTTGATTGCAGTGAGTCTATGTTCGTTCTTAACTGAAAAGCATGTTGTGTGTTGTTCTATTCCTTGGCAATAATTGATAATAGGTCAGAAACCTTCTCTACTAACCAAATAGATTCTAGAACTTGAAGTCTCAATCCCTAGTAATTAAAAGTCTTGCATCTACTTACTAGGCTATTTTTGAATTGGCAAGAAGTCCTTCTGGTTTCTTCTATTTTTTATATTACATCCAAACCTTAAGCCCAATAATACATGGAAATAGCACTGTTTCCACTCAAGCATGAAGAAAATCTGATCTCCATTAGATGTATTGGACATACTATCTTTTGAAATATTTAAGCAGGAAATATATCTGGTTACCATTAAACTTATCATAACAGTGAGTTTTCTCTTTCATTATGTCTAAAGATGCTGATATCAATGAACTATAGGTTTATCTCTCATTATTGTAATGAGAAGAATTCTTTCATTAGCTCTAATCTGATCTGGATAAAATACTCATGATACCACATTATCTAGTGTACTTCTCAATACAGGATCTACGTTAGTACGGATGCCATTTGTTTATTACTTGTCATTGTGTTGCTAAAGAAACAAGATTTTATTAAGATCATTTATGTGCAGTTTTTTCTAAATATCAAACATGTACTATCTGTAGGTTCTATGAAGCAGATTGAATGCTTGATATGGGATTTGAACCTGAAATTCGCTTCATATTAACAACTTTTGGTTCTTAGTTCTCTTTTTCAGGTGCAACTCATTATGTATGTTGTAACTGGCTTGAACAAATATCTTGGTAACTCAACTTAAATATAGAACATTTAATGCTTTATAACAATATTCTTAACATTGAAAATTATAACTTATAGAAATTAATTACAAACATTTTTTGAGAGGGAAAGAGGGGCAATGGGTTGGATCGGACCAGATTTTATACTATCCAACTTAAATATTTATATTCAAATATTCCAATTTCCATCAACAATCGTATAGAAACTTGCAAGATTTTCTTGCTTACATCTATTTTTTTGTTTACAAGTATTCGACAAATTTAAACATGGCCAAATAGTCTTATATAAATTGCATTTAGGAAGAAAAAGTTTAGATCGGACAAAGTGAATTAAACCATAAAAGTATTTTATCCGGTTATTGATGGGGATCAATATAGCTTTGCTTCTTTATGTAGTTTTTTTATTTTTTTATTTGTTTTAGCTTTTATTTAGTCCCACATCAGTTGTGATGAGTAAAGTCTTAGAGTGTGGGTTTATATAAGACCAAGAGTTGTAGTGGATTATTAAGATCTTGATATTGAAAGATCTAAACCCTCTTTATTTAGCATGATGCTTTGCTAGTCATTTTGAATCTCTTTGCATGTTGATGTAAGAGAGAGAGATTACCTGGGTGTCGGGTCCCGAATTAATTTTTATTTTATTATAAAATTTTATCTTTATTTTCTTTTTCTTCCATATTAGTTCTGCATCATAGATCTAATAAATAAATGAGTCTACTTTGGAGATCCAACAAATAAGCTATCAAATACGATATGAAGGACTTAGACTCATAAATTCAGGTGAAATGTGTGTGTATGTATATTTTTTTTATCTATATATGTGCATGCATGTATTGATACATACACCAATATATACATACATATACATACATATATACACACACATATACATATACTAGAACCCTTCAAGAAGGATTCAGGCCCGAATTTTTCCCACTCAAATGCAAACCCATGACATCCAAATATAAGATCCACTTTGTTGAAGTTGATTTACATTATTTAAAGTAATTATAATAAAAAATCAAGTGTTTTAAATACTTTTTGCCCATGCATCAAGTAGGGGCAAAATGGATGGCGAAATAGTGAGTTAGTTTAATGATATCAAATATTTGAACTCTAATAAAACTTGGTATGTGAGGGTTTTAAGTGTTTAGATCATGATGAAATGGTCGGGTCGAGAATTTGTATGTCTAAAGACATAGATCTAAGCAATATGCTATTTTCGGCCGTCCATTTTGCGCCTACTTGATGGCTGGGTAAAAAGTATTTAAAATATATAATTTTGATTTGTAGTTATTTAAAATAATGTAGATCAACTTCAGAGAGTGGAACTTGTATTTGGATGTCATATGGTTGTATTTGAATGGAAAGGATTCAGCCTTGATTCCTTTCGAAATGACACAAGTGTGTGTGTGTGTGTGTGTGTGTGTGTGTATATATATATATATATATATATATATATAGGGGGAGAGAGAGGGGGAGAGAGATGTACCTCAGCCGCCAGCTGAGGGGCTTTCTCAGCTAGCGGTGATGTGGCGCAATCTCAGCCCCAGGCTGAGATAAGATTTGAGCCTTTTTGTATACCCTCCCACTTAATACGTATATCTAGGCTGATGTAGACCTCTTTTGTAAAAAAAATCCCACTTAATACATCAGATCTCTCTCTCCTCTCTTTTTAGATCTACCCTTGATTCTTTCCCTCTCAGATTTGCCCCTGATTCTTCCCCTCTCAGATCACGATGCCACCCTTTCCCTCTCAGATCGTGATGCCTCTGACTCTCTCCTTTTCTGTCCCTCCCGAACCCCTCTCTATCTCGACACTGACGGCAACAAAGACTTACCCCCTCTATCGAGCTCTCAATATTCCCCCCTCTCTCGAGATCTCTATCTTACCCTATGGACCTTGCTGGTGATGCTGATTTGGATCCCTTAGTCTGTTGTTCGCGATCATGGTCGCAATCCTTTTTAGCTGAGAAATTGAAACAAGCTTGTAAATTCAATAATTTATGGCATTACACATCAAATACTCCTGTATTGAAACAGAATCCTAACCATAACCCAAAATCAAATATCTGATTGCTTGCAGAACTTCACGACCATAGTCTCAGATCCTTACTATGAGGACTGCGACGGTCACAATCCTCTTTTAGCTGAGAAATTAAGTAGAAAAATTAATACAAGCTGTAAATTCAGTAATTGATGCCATTGCACATCAAATACTCTCACATTGAAAAATCCTAACCACAATCCAAAATTAAATATCTCATTACTTGCAGAATTTCACGACCATGATCGCAGTCCTCACTATAAGGATTTCGACCATGATCGTAGTCCTCTTTTAACTGAGAAATTGAGCAAAAAAATTCACGATAAGTTTGTAAATTCAGAAATTGATGTCATGCACACTAAATACTCTCACACTAAAACAGAATCCCAACCATATCTCAAAATCAAACATCTCATTACTTGCAGAACTTCACGATCATGATCACAGTCCTCTTTTACCTGAGAAATTGAGCAAAAAAATTCACGACAAGTATGTAAATTCAACAGTTGAGGTCATTGCACGCCAAATACTCCCACATTGAAATAGAATCCTAACTATAACCTAAAATCAAACATCTCATGACTCACAAAACTTCACGACATGGTCGCAGTCCTCTTTTAACTGAGGAATTGAGTAGAAAAATTGATACAAGCTTGAAAATTCAATAATGATGCTGCATACCAAATACTCCATATTGAAATAGAATCCCAACCACAACACAAAATCAAATATCTCATTACTTACAAACTTCAAAGAATACAATGACTTAGAGGCAAAATTCATTTGCAATATGGCCTGCTTAAATCTCAAGATACAAGAACTGGGTCTCAAATGACTGAAAATGGTCTTGCAACAAATTATTATGCAAAATCATCATCCCAAATGGCGAATCCCAGTTCACATTAGAGAAATCTCAGGTCTCAGCAGGGACGAGTTGTTGCTCTGCTCGGAGCAGCTCTCCCGCTGCAACTCGTTACTGTTATCATTGCTACTGCCTGCCGCGCGCTGATGCTCGTCGATGATCAAGAGAGGAGAGAGTGATCGGCTCCGACGACAAAATGTCATATCTCATTACGAACAAATATGTGATCATCGCCCTGCCGTCAGGCTCAATGCTCTCTTCTGGAACCTTGATATGAGAAAGAAAGGAGGAAAGGGAGCATATGGTGAGATCTGAGAAGGGAGTGAGCGAGGATTCGTGAAGGCGATGACGAGCTCCACCTGAGATCGTGAGAGAGTCTGAGATCGTGAGAGGGGAAGGGAGGTCGAGATCGAGAGGGGCAGGAAGAAATCAAGAGTTTGAGAGGAGAGAGAAAGGGGAAAAATATGAAGTTAGAGGGTTTTTTGCAAAAAAATCCCTCTTTTTTGGCAGAGAGAGAGATCAGATTTCAACCTTGATATGGGACTTAGATGACGACACGTCGCTGCCAACTGAGTCTCTCAGGTGGCGGCTAAGGTACAAAAACCTCATATATATATATGTATATGTGTGTGTATATATATATATATATATGTGTGTGGTGTGTGTGTATGTTATTGTATATATATATATATGTATATATATGTATCAATACATAGACACATACATATATAATTATTCATGTGTCTATGTATGGGTGTGCACAGTTCATACATGTATCCATGTATGTGCATGTATGTGTGCGATTTTATGTGCATGTTTGAATGTATGTATCTAAATATGTATATATGCATATCTATGTTCTTATGGTGTATGTGTGTGTATCTAAATATATGTGTGTGTGTGTGTGTGTGTGTGTGTGTGTGTGTGTGTGTGTGTGTGTGTATATATATATATGTTCTTATAGATACACACACAACCATACACACACATATTCATATACACATGTATACTTGTTAATAGATCAGTGTTAATAATCTTGGTATCGGCCATAGTTTTAGTATCAATATCTTTAAATCTTATAAATATCACTAATCTTATCGGTAATATTGGCCCCAATGAGCTAATATTATAGGACCAATATCGTATTGAGCAATTAAATACGATATTTCCATGATAGAGAACTTGTGCCATTCCGGAAGGATTTGAGGCTAAATCCTTCCCAATCAAATGCAACCTTACGACATCCGAATGTAAGATCCACTCCGTTGAAGTTGATCTACATTATTTCAAGTAATTAAAAACTAAAAATCATGTATTTTGAATATTTGTTGCCCATCCATCAAGTAGGCGCAAAATGGATGACCGAAATAGTGAGTCGGTTAGTTTAACAGTGTAGAATATTTGAAATCTAACAAGATATATCATGTTGAAAGGTCGGATCGAGAATTTGTATGTCTAAAGACAGATCTAAGCAAATGCTATTTTTGGCCGTCCATTTTGCGCCTATTTGATGGATGGACAAAAATATTTCAAAATACATGATTTTTGATTTTTAGTTACTTGAAATAATGTAGATCAACTTCAATGGAGTGGATCTTGTATTCGGATGACGTAGGGTTTAAAGAGAGCTTGTGTCATTCAGGAAAGATTCGAGGCCGAACTCTTCTCACTCAAATACAACTCTACGTCATCTGAATGCAAGATCCACTCCGTTGAAGTTGATCTATATTATTTTAAGTAATTAAAACTGAAAATCATGTATTTTGAATAATTTTGTCCATCCATCAAGTTGGTACAAAATGGACGGCCGAAAATAGTGAGTTGGTTAGTTTAACAATATAGAATATTTGAAATCTAACAAAAAATGGTCTGTGAGAGTTTTTTATTATTTAGATCATGATGAAATAATCGGATCGAGAATTTGTATGTCTAAAGATGTAGATATAAGCAATATGTTATTTTCGGCAGTCCATTTTGTGCTTGCTTGATTAATAGGTAAAAAGTATTCATAATGCATATTTTTTGGTTTTAGTTACTTAAAATGATATGGATCAACTTCAACAAAGTGGATCTTGTATTCAAATCTCGTAGGGTTGTATTTGAGTTGGAAGATTTCGGGCTCAAATCCTTTCGGAATGACACAAGTCTATCTTTTTTTTGGAAACATTAAAGTTTTAAGGTATCCCAGACTCTATTACAGATAAATATACATAGTGGTCATCCAGCCTCTAGAATAATTCCTAGGTGTTCACGGGGCGAATTGAGCCAACGATTACTGGAGAGCAAACCCAGTGCCTTACCGCCCAATCTACCTAAGTGAGGCTTCAAATTGGGCGGTGAGGTACTAGGTTTGCTCCCCAATAACTGCTGGCTTAATTCGCCTTGTGAACACCTGGTGAATAGTCAGAAGGCTGGATAACCACTATGCAGATTTATCTGTAATAGACTGGGACGCTCTGGGATAACCTATAACTTTAATGTTTCAAAAAAAAAGGAAGACTTGTGTTGATAACCAGGGTCGACCCTGTCCCAGGGCCCAAAAATCTAAGGAGCCTATAATTTTTTTAAGCTCATATATATAGTTGTATATAAAGCTGGATGGGTCTACAGTTGGTACTTGATAGTTTTGCTTGTATTGTTTTCCTTTTTCATTTGATTTGTTCTTTTTTCTTATTTAGCTGCTGATGAGAGGAGTTTTTTTCAACCTTTATTGTTGGAGTCCATTTTGGACAATTTTACCCTTACCAGTTCATGAGTTGGAGCAAGTACCAAAGATTGGCACTCAACCACTTCAGATCCTTCTTACCTCAGATCTCTCTCAGCGTCTCACTCGCCCTCCCTCTCCTTCAGCCACCTTTTCCTCCCTGTCTCTCTCCGCTTCATCGGCTTCGGATCTAATCGATTTGGATCTAAGATCAGATGTGATTGGACCCGATCAGAACGCAACCAGTTCACGAGATCCTCGGCGGTCGGTGGGGCTAGCTCTTGCTGGCGACGACGGCGAAGGATCAGGATCTCGGTTGCGCGGCCTCCGCTTTCTGCTCAGATGGCTCGCAGCCACAAGAACATCCAGAGAATCAAAAGATGGTTCGCAGCCTCAAATACAAGACCTACTCTGTTAAAGTTGATGTACATTATTTAAAGTAATTAAAATCAAAAAATCAAGTGTTTTCATTTTTTTGCTTATGCATCAACTAGGCACAAAATGAACGACTGAAAGTAACATATTACTTAGATCTATGACTTTAGACATATAAGTTCTCGACCGGCCATTTGATCATGATTTAAAAATTTAAAATTTTAAAAACTCACACCACTTTTTATTAGGTTTCAAATATTCTACTCTGTTAAACTAACCAACTGACTATTTCGGTTGTCTATTTTGCGCCTACTTGATGAATAAGTAAAAAAGTATTCAAATACTTGATTTTTAGTTTTTAGTTACTTTAAATAATATAGATCAACTTCGATAGAGTGGATCTTGTATTTAAATATCGTAATATTGAATTTATGTGAGAAAGATTCATTCTCAAATCCTTCACAAAGGATCTAAGTCTATCTCACTATTTTTTTTAAAGGTAAATGTAATTTTTTGATAACTTGAACTATAGTACAATTAATGCATGTCAGTTTGCATGTACACCAGCAACACCCATTGGCATGCGCCCCTCCTTTCTGTTCAGGCCAAGGCCCACCTCTAATCTCTCTTCTATATGCCATTCACCCTGTTCCGAGATGTGATTGAGATGACGTTGTGTAGCTCCTTAATTGCCATTGATAATCCTGCCATTCATATCTTCTGAGATTCTTTTTCGATGTTGAACTCGAGTCCAGTCCATCTTGTTGCAATCTGTGGATGCGTACCATCATGTTGATGGTCAGAGTCATCATCCCCGGGTCATTACCTGCAGATGTGTCGTCGGTGCCGCCAACCCTAGAAGCCATCTCAAAGTCTCTCTATATGTGTGTGTATGTGTGTGTATGCACGTGCGCGTGTATATATTTATGCATTTTTATTTTTTATAATTTAATAGGATAATATTGATTTAAATGCATGTATATTGTTATGTTATTATGTATGTATATATGCGTCGACATGCATATATATCTATATATGTGTGTGTATAAGTTGATATATACACCAATATACACATAAAGATACATCATACATATATTTGTATAAATATATAGACACCTACATATATAATTATTCGTATGTGTGCCAATGTATGAGTGTGTACATGTTTTCATGTATGTGTGTTTGAATTTATGTATGTATGTATCTATGTATGTACATATGTATGTTCGATGTATGTGTATATGTGCATATCTAGTTATCTGTGTGTATCATATATGTGTATGTATAAACAGGTATATACAAGCATACACATACACACACACACTTGTAGATAAATCAGTTTTTAAAATTACGGTATCATTTAATGATTTTAGTATCAATATCTCTAATATCCTATAAATAACGACAATATCGACATATTGGTCCCAATATGAGCGTGTGGTGTCAATATTATGTCAGGTACCTATATTACCACTATAAATACAAATGGACTAATAGTAGAAACTGTCATACTCACAAAAAGAACACGTGCGCACAACAGATACACATTAATGATACTGATACAAAAAGCATTGGCCGATACCGAGATTTTAAACACCAAATTGTCTACAAAGTATGCATGTGTGTATGGATGTACATGTATGTATTTATTTCGGTGCCAACATACATACTCACACACATAAATACATATATATATATGCATATACATATATGTGTGTGTACATATATGTACACATATTGTTGTTAGAATGTGACTCTCATCTGTGATTGAAACACAATCCTCATTTGATGTTGAGATGCGACTCTGATTGATTACTACATTTTGAAATGCGATGGTCGCTTTTGAAGCTTCTGGACACGAATGTTATTTAAGACGCGATCTTCGCCGCGTGTCGCACCCTGATCGACTCGAGATCTGTGCTGCGAATCTCGATCGTTAATTGACCTATAAAAGACCGAGGTCTTTCAACAGTCAATTCATTCTGACTGTCATCTTTAAGAATAAATTTTGCGTTCGAAATTTACAAAGCTCTTAAGCTTTCTTAAGACCACAAAAGCTTCAACCTTTTTTCAAATATTTTCGAAGATTTTCATTGTTGAAATGACTCCAAAAGTAAAGATTGTCGCTTCATCCTCAAGTTTTGCTGCTTCTGAGAATTCAAGGGGTGGCTCTCCTCCACAAGAGGCCCTCATTTCAGGTAAAATGGCTTTCGCCATTGTTGAGCACGAAGGGGCTCTGTCCCCTTAACTTCTTTTTGAAGTTTAATAATCAATACAGAGTTTGCACACTCGCATTTGACTTGTAAATGCGACTCTCTCGTTAATGAATGAAATGCGTGTCTGATGATCCTCACATTTTGTTTTATCAACGCAACCCTCGCATCTATGAATTGAACGCGAGCCTGGCGAACTTTGCGCCTTAAGACTTTTGAACGCGGGTCTCGTTCATTCTGTGACTCACGTTGGAATCCTTATACTTAGAAATTTTTCTAAGTCTTCAAGTGTGAAGTTCAGACACGCACTTCATATGAGCCTTGCCTTTCATCTCACTGGACGCGAGTCTCATGTGTTGAGACTAGCGTCTAGGCTTCAACACTTGTATTTTTTTACTGGTTCAAGATATTAACCTTGTGTTTTCTTCTTTGTAGTAAGGTACTCTTCCAATTCTCTGGTGAAGAAACATCACTTTGGGCACATCGGTCGGTGATTAGTTTCTAAAATTGCATATTTCATATCACATCTTCACATTTATTCAATATTAAATTCTGTTAATATAATACCTCTCCTGTATGCTTCTAGGTCCATGACATGAAATGAAGAAGCCCAAAAATCCTATTTAATTAGTGATTAAAAGCCTACAAGAATAGCTATTGACTTTGGAGGGTGGTTTTGTCAAAACCGGGGACCCAAATCTAGAAACCAGTACAACCGATAGGAGGACAAGCGGAGAGCGCGCAGCAGGCGCCGATTTAGAATTGCCGCGGAAACGCAGCAATTGCCATGTTTCCGCGGCAATATCATGGAGCCACCTATTGTAATTTGACGTGCAGCTCTGTACAGTCTCCCTGGTGCCCCCTTTTGCCTATAAATATCCTGGGATTTTCAGAGCACGAGAGAGGAGTTTTGAGGAGTTTTTAGGAAAGTTTTAGGGTTTTCTTCTCCATGTTGTAGTTTTTAGGGTAGTTAGGTTAGTTATTCTTCTTCTTCTTCTTTGTATTTTTCATTTCTTATAAATCTTGTAGTAGGAAAGAGAGTGGTACAAGGATGGAAAGCAAGAGTGCTTGTAATAGAAGGTGACAATCTATGAAAGGTTCTTTCTTTATCTCTCTTCGTTTTCTTCTCTCTAACTTCTTTTACATGCTTAGCTAATTTTTTCTTATAGCAACTAACTACAACCACTAACTTGCTAACTTCTTACTTGATAATCCACATGAATCTAATAGCCTCTACTTGGCCTTGCTCTTGCAAGAGCCATTGATGGCTCATGATGATGGATTCTAACACTCTAACATCCTAACTCTCTAATAAGCTAACATTACTTTATTCCATTCTTGCTCTTATTTAGTTTTGATGGTTTAAGTGTAACTTGCACTTATTTTGTTGAGTTTGGATGTGAAAGTTATCTTATGGGTCATACTTTGAAACGCTCTTGAGAAGGACTAGTGATGGTTAAGGTTACATGTGAGGCAACTATCACTAAGAGGTTAGCATGATTAGTGGAGCCATTAATAGTTAGTAGTCATGGGTTTTCTTTCTTTTTTTACTTTGTTTTAGAAATATATCAAAACTCACAAAAATCTCTTTTCTATGTTTCCCACTTCTTCGTGTTTCACCGTACTCTTCTCTTTTCATTCTTTGTTTTATTTTCTTTTCATTCTTTCAAACATTGAAGAATACTTAACTATACGTGAACATACCGTGTAAGCTTCTATCGCCTCCCGTCCTTGAGGATTCGACTCGTTTTAGCCTCTATTCTATAACGGAAGTATCAAGGAAGCCAAAACACACACATTTCAAATATTAATTTCAAAATATACACTTTTTTCCCCAATCAGTTAGCTAGACCCAATGTCGTTTTTAGTCTCTGAAAGACTGCGCTCGTGTTCACATGATCGAAGAAGGAACGATAGGCTCGCCTGACTCAAGGTTCTATAGCGACCCTGAGAACTTATTTCGGACGA